>CAUJNA010001566.1:0-68066 GCA_963377175.1 Effrenium voratum
GCGTTCAATGATGGACGCAAGTGGAAACATGCATGCTTGCAGATTGGTCTGCTCGACCCGAGTTTGCTGTCTGACCCGGATACCCTCAAGGCGCTCACACCCACGAGTGATCCCATAAAGGGGACCATGCAGACCGCTTCGGGACATTGTGCATACGGGGAGCAGGGTCAGTCCCGAACCCCAAGCTTCAAGGAGGAGCTGGACGAGTTCGTCACCTCAATCTGAAGCTGGGATCGTATTGGGACAATTCCGTGGCTTCATTTGCAGCTGCTTATTTTGGATTTTCCTGGGTCTGGAGAATATCATCAAGATGACTGCCAATCCGAATGTCGTCAATGCAAATGAGTTCTTCTGCGTGCCTGTTGGGAAATCTAGGCAAGCAGCAATCTTCTTGGGAAATTTGGTGAAGAACGCCATCGAGGGAGGCAAGAGGATACCCAAGAGGATGGAGATGAGCAGCGACCTGGGTATGTGCGTGAAGTGGATCGAGGACATCGGCGTCCCCGCTATTTATGCATACTCTGCGTACTATTCTGCCAAGGGCCGCGGGATGATGAAAGGTGAAGGGCAGTCTATGAGGGTTTCCTTAGAGTTCATCAGCAAAGTTTTCGGACAGCTTTCTGCCGACGAATGTATGCTTGGATGGAGGGAATTCTGCAGCAAGGGAAAGAAGATCGTGTCGGCGCTGAACCAACTTTGCGGTGAGGCAACGATGCCGGCGAAGAACCCCGAGTTGCTCAACGTAACCAAGTACTGCATGGAAGGGGCGGATATGTTGAGATCAATCGCGAACATCTGGGAACTCGCATTAGGCGTGGCCGAGGACAACGATGAACGGTCGTTCAAAGCAGCATTCCACCAGAACACCCCGGTTGGGGAGGTGTACAAAGAATTCATCAACGACGAGTCATCTAGGGCATCGTCATCGAGAAGGTGGAGGAGCTCCGAGGAGTTCCAGACGACTGCAGAGTGTGAGAGGCACGATCGGAGAATTGCAAGGTACAGAGATCGAAACTGGGGGAAAGTGTTCACGTTGAGCGTGATCAAGGCTCCCAAGATCGACTCCTACGGTCGTGGTTCCAAGGACGACTACCAGAAGAATTGGGACCTTGGGTTGGTCTACCAGACTGAGCTGCAGGCATCGATGAAGAACCTCGCATATGCACTGAGGAGGGATGAGAATGCCAGCCAGAACAATCTATTGCGCTGGATGATCTGTGGGTCAACCCCCAGTGACATCTCTGACGCGTGCATCGGAGCGGTTAATTCGCTCATGTGCGTCTCTTTCATCATGAGGAGATTGCAGCCATTGCTCGGTGAGAAGGACTCCAAAGATCAGTCGTATACAGCTTATTTCCGTCAAGACAAAAGGGAGCTGAACGATCTCTACCGGGAGATTGAGTACGCCAGGGATTTCCTGTGGTGCATCGATATGATCTATGAGTCGAAGCTGCCTGCGATGAACGTCAACTCCATCAGTTTGGCACCGCACGCGGCTGACAGGGCCGCTGAGAACCAAGATCGGCGCAAGTGGGTAAGCTGGATGAAGGAGATCGAGAAGAAGGCCGAGAAGGACGTCATGATCGAATTCTTTCAGAATAAATACTGCACGATTCATGAAATCGAGAGGGAACTGGAGAAGTACCCCGAGGATTTCGTGGTTGGGGAAGAGCCGACATGGTGGGTGATGGGCTCATCGAAGACGGAGCCGCCGCGGAAGACGGAGCGACAGCAGAAGTCGGCATCGAGCTCCGGACAAAGGAGCCAAACCGCTGGTGGGCCAGTCCCCCAGCCGGGAGCTCCAAGTGGGGGGTCGCAAGCCAGCGATGCTGTCAAGATCGACAACGAGATCATCGACTCCATTATCCGAATGAACTCTGGCGGTGACGACGACAGATGGGTAATTATCAACCCAACTGCTGGACACGATACCTACACTTCATTCGAAGGGGGTACCACTTTGGGCGGCGCGACTGTCAATGTGAAATTCAACATAGACAACAATACGGGGTACCCAATCATACAAGTATTTGGGCCGTGTCTTGCAGGAGGCAAGAACGCAACATATTGGGAGTGTATGCTGAGATGCCTGACCTCTTCGCTATTGCACTTCGAGGAGAAGACCAGCGCGGAGAAGATCATTCTTTCCTATGTTGGGAAGGGAAATGCGGCATGGCTACAGCTGTATGCTTTCTTGTGTGCCCAAACAGGATGCTTGATTACTGGACTCCTTCCGGGCGCCAAAGCCATCAACGCGTTGATTCAGGCGGAGAAGAACCCGGACAACGCACCTGGACAGTTGAACCGGATTATCAATAGGCAGAAGAGGAGCCCCATTGGCGAGGCGACGATTCGCGACATGATGATCCACAAGAAGAGCTCCTTGGTCCTGGATTGGCCCCTGAGGGCCGTCAACTCGAAAGGGAGCACGAAGACCTTCCAGATGATGGTCAACGAACAGGGATGGACAAACATCGAGGAGAGATCATACTATGGGTCGAGTGAGCAAGTCTCATCACCCAACGACACGTTGAATATCATCTCCCGATTGCAGAAGCTGGATAAGCTCATCGCTGAACGGCGGAGGCGAGACATGGATGACTCACCAATGTCGGTGCACATCTGGATGTCGCTATATGATTGGGTGTGCATGAGAGGATGCGGATGGCAGGTGACCGCCAACCCCATCATCGACTCCCTGCAGAAGGCTATATCTGACCTCGTCAACACATGCAAGGGCCTGGTCGTGGTGTGCGTGAATCGCGATGTTGCTTTCCATGGTGGAAGAGGGGACTTGGGGACGATCGCCAACAAGGTTAGCGAGATCTGCAAGGCGGCAGGCGCGCTGGTGACCGAGAACGATCGCCTTTGGCGCGTGGTCCATGCGCTCACAGGAAAGAACTACAAGATCCCTGGGAGCTCGAACTTGCAACACTTCCTCCTGAAGCGACTGCTGATTGAGAAATCCATCGATGCGGTCGCACCAAGCAACGCGTTTGTGTGTGAGCTGGAGGGGACGTGCATAAACGAGCCCGACCTTCGATTCAACATCCCGAAGAACATGGAGGAATCGAAGGTGAAATTCGAGAACAAGCCGACCTTCACTGCACAGTCGAAGAGGAAACAAGAGCAGCAAGATGAAGGACACGGCGAGCAGGATGCTTTTGGGAAAGCCGATGTCGGTGATCAACGTCCTCGATGGTATACGGTCACGGAGCTCAGCAAGTTTATCTGCGAACTTTGCGCTAAAGAGATGCAGATGAGCAAGTCGAAGGTGCTCGGACCGAAGTCGAAGTACAATCCCTCTTCTTGCGTGAACTGTTGCGCGAACTGGAACGCGGACACGAACGGTATTGCAATGTCTATCGAGGGTAAGAAAATGTACACGCGCCTCTTCGCGGAATGCGTGGTGGCAATCCCCGACCTTCAAAACCTCATGGTGGACGTCAACAATATCCAGGCCATGATCACGATCATACGGGAGCTCGCGTATTCAAGGCTGAAGAAGGAGCTTTCTCACGTGGGATTCGTGAGCATGACTGTGGATCAAGCAGCGCAGTTCTATAACAACGGTCACGGGAAGCAATTGTGCGCATCCCGGGATGTGATCGTGTGCAAGAATTCCGAGGGAGTCGAGGAGAGGATGTCCATCTTCTTGATAGGCAAGGATCTCGGCAATGTGGCATATTCGTCCTGGATCAAGAGTGTGCTCGACCAAGGAACGATGTATGAACTCCTGGGACAAACCACGAACGAGGAATCCTTGGGAGACGTCGTCGAGATGGTGTTGGGATTCTTTGAGGTGATGTCGTACATCCAGCACGAACTGCCACTGTGGAAGGATGCATGGAAGATCAAGAGGGAGTTCGAGCAGTCAATAGTGCGACACCTCGCTGGGAACGTGACCCACACGATGGGCCAGAACAGAAAGCGGAACAAACCGTCCGCACAGCTCGGCGTGCCCACGAAGGAGGTGCTTGACATCATGAACAAGGTCAAGCCCAGACATCCACGATCCCTGATCACCGAGCCCTCTGCACAAGGGTCCAAGAGAAAGTCCACGGAGGGCGAAGATGAGGGTCTTGGTCAAGCACCAGACCCGAGTCGAAGTTCTCAAACCAATACTGAGAAGGAAGACAAGAAGCAGCGAGTGATCGACGGGCGGAGAGCGGCGCTAGGATTCCTGGAGTCAATGGAGAAGTTCATGGGAGATATGGGGATCTGTAAGAAGTGCGCGAACCTGGCCCACGACGGCGACTGCAAGGACATTGAAGAGGCTGCTGGAAATGAGAAGGCGATGAAGTTGCTCCGTGAGCTACTCAGCAGTGACCCTGTTTCATCTGATGAAGACATGGGGGATACGGAGGAACCGTCCTCATCAACGTCCAAGGAAAGAAAGAAAGGGGGACAAGCAGGGAAAGAAACAATTGAGATGTACAGCTACACTATTAATTTGGTGGAGATGGCTGACACGGCTGAGGGAGGAGAGCTACAATGTGGTGGCGTCGACCTCACCTACAACCCGTGCGGGGACAGCAGGACATTCAAGAAGACGCTTGAGATGGGATGCGACACCATCCCGTGCTACATCCCGAAGTATGGCGACGTGAGTGATGTGCACTTGCCATGGGCGTATGCGTCCATCGTTGACCCCAAATACTTTCCCAAAGGTGCAATCCTTGAGCAAGTGGACGTGATGCAACTTGGCAAGAGTGTCAACTTCTGCATTGCTCCTTTCGACGGTGCTCCACTATGCAGGATTGGTGATGATCGCTCGGTATTTACTACAAGGGACCAAGCAAACCAGCTATCTCACGACCTATGCAGAGTCCTTCGACACAAGATCGGCAATTGCCGAGGAAGTGCTTTCAGGTGCGACGAGGGTGGATGGGTCGACATTGATGCTGTCATTGACGACCGGAACAACGACATATTCCCACCATACACCACGAGAGCGAAACGATACATGGGCATCATGGAGGTGATCAAGTGGCAGGAATCCGGAAGCAGAAAATCGAGATTCCAGGTTTTGGCAGCAAGGTTTCCGAGCATCATGAACCCGAACGACACGAGGGCAGCCAGGGAGGAAATGACCAAAGCTGGCGTGGGTCGGGACGACATCGACAGGATGTTCAACAGATGCGATGGATGGTACAGACCTTGGTGCATCCGAGTCACAACCGGTCACAGTGATTTTGGATTCATGAGCTCATCCGCACTGGCGAATAGGTATTCCGCAAGAATGGGTGATTCTCTCGGAGGAGCATTCCATGTGACGTATGTGGAAAACCTGCCAAGCATCGTACGCTGTGGGCTAGTCCCCGGCGGAATCGATGGCGGCAACAGGTTAGCACTGCACTTCGGGGCGTTTGCTCCATGGGATGAGATGAACGTGGCGACGAAGACAACGCTACGGAACGTGAGGAGAGGGGATCCGATTGCGATCATCTATATTCCCAGTGCAACCCTCGCGCGGTATGGGGCTGGAGTCGCGGCTAATGGAACTTTCATGGTCTTTGACGTGATCCCGTTCTATGAGGTCAAGTCCATTTGGATTGGCAAAAGCAATGGAGGGAAGCGCCTGGAGTACGCTGACATCAAGAGGGCGTACTCGAAGTGTGTGGAGAACGAGATCTGCCCTGGCTTTGTCAACTCTTCCCAAGAGTCGGCTGCGATGTTCCTCCAGAACGTCGCAAAGATCAGCGAGAGGAGGCCGGAGACTGAGACAGGTGCCGATAATCTGCACTACATCGTTGACATGGTTAATCGTGCCTGCGAACTCTATCGAATCAACAAGATGGAGGAGTTCAACGCACAGGTCAACGAGGTCCGGGACGAAGTCAGCAAAGTCGTCATCCTGAATGATGAGACATGGGAAGGACTGAGGTGCCGGATATGTCCATCATGTGCGACCACGATCCCCACCTGCTTCTGCTTATGCCTGGAGTGCGAGGCACAACTGATCTCCATCGGAAGATACTACATTCACATCAATTCCGATGACGAGGAGGACAACCAAAACCCCAACGTCTCTGGAGATGCAAGGCGTGCACAGGAAGAAGCTAACCACGATGCGGCAGCACAGGAGGATGAAGACGAAGCGGAGGAAGTTCCGGGAGAAGATGACGACATGGACACGCAAGGATATACATCCGGCTATGCGTCAGAAGAAGAAGACAGCGGTTGGCATTACCGCGACACCGATCTGGCGTCACGGGACAATATAAGTTCCCAACGGATGGCGATCTGCCTTGACGAGCCGCGTGAGGCTCAGTACATGGCAGGATTTATCGCACTCCAGCTGTCCAAGATGTGGGGGATGTTTGAAGGTGGTGAGGAGAGAACGATGAATGCCGGACTCGAAGGGAATCCGGGCTGCCCTTACCACAATGATTTCAAGAGGTACCCCAACATCACTGAGCACGATCAGGAAGGTATACTTTTGCCATCAACAATAACGAAGATTTCTCAGTCGGAGAATGTTCGGACAAGAGCCTTCCGATCGGTTGAGGAGCGTGACGAATATATCCGTATGATGGTGAACAAATGCGAGGGACTATACACATTCTACAAGCTGTGGATTGCAGCAAGAATCCACGATGTCACCAAGGAAGAAATGAAGCTCCTGGTCAAGGACCGAGTGCACCCGGTGGGTGATATTATTTTCAGATGTTTTGCACTAGCTTTCAACTGTAAGTATATATCATTCGTGAGTGATGGCCTGAACCTTGGCAAACATGGTTACACGGTCAACGTGAGCGCCATCATCTCGGCCGTCGACCCGAACAAATGCGACACACCCCTGCTGGATTGGTGCCTTCGGAAAGGGCACTGGTTGCCAGAGGACTACAACAAGAAGTGTGTCCGGGCACGAGAAGCCCAGAAGAAATTGGACGAGGAGTTCCGCCGACGTACCCATAGGCTGTCCATTGGGGACAGGTATGCTTCGTGAAGATGCTGATTGCGGTACGATGTGGGTCAGTCCCCATCTGTTACTTGCGTCACATCGACACTGTTTCGGTGGAACGACTTATGTCATGATTTATATTCATGTGTCCAAGATGAATGGATGTGTACATGGTTACATATTCCGATGACTATGACGCTCTGGATATTCATGGATGGGACTATTACCTTATAGATGATATCTTTTCATTATTTATGCATTGTCCATGGTATCTGGAATGGCTATGATTTGCATTGATTACTCACCGATGTATCTTTGCCGGAGATATGCAGACCGATCACAAGCGGGCGCGCATGGTGGACATTTGTGGCCAACCCATTTATGGATGACAGCTGCGCGATGCGCAAATGCGGCAGCTGGAATGTTCACTGGCGGTCAAGTGAAGTGGCCACAGTGTATTATATACACCTGCATATGGATGTGTGCTTCGATTGGAGGATGAATGTTTCACTTTTCGTACAATCTAACCCGGCATGTTTCACAGCGAATGAACGGTGTAGTGATAGCAAGTAAAAGAATGCACGACACGATTTCGTAGTTGAAGCCGTGGCCAGTGGAACGTTTTGTGGTGTTTGGACCGCATGATGAACAATGCGACCCAAATGGGGGATGTTAAAACCCTCTAGCCCCGTGCCGAAATTGGGTAGCTGTTCTGAGGTCCTTGTTGGTGTTGCTTCCCAAGTTCCATTGATCGCCATTTGGCTCAAGACACAATTGAGGTTCAAGATCTGATGTGTGACTGCATACATACGTGATCGGCATTGAGAGCGAAAACTCTTTGCTTGCGCTGCTTTTGTCAGGACCACTGTTGTAACTATCATTCCTTCTCCCTTACAACGTTTACACGGGTTCGGCTATAACGGCATCGTCCGTATACACCTTTCTACGTGGTTGGTATTACAGCTTGAGGGTTCGGTGCATAGCGTCCCACGGGACGTCACCTTGCCGTCTCTTGACAATTTTCATTGGACTTGACGAGAGCTTCTAAAACTGCTCCTGGTCAACGCGTCCTGAAAATTGCTTTTGGGCACACTAGTTTGGAAGATTTGTATTTTTAAGGCAGGGCGAGCTTTAGCGAGCCCTGCTAAACGGTAGAGCCCAGGAGCCTTTTTTGGATCCTAAACCCACATTTCCTTGCAGTTTTTGCATTTTTGCCAAAAAATCAAGTTGTCAATTTTTTCCAACTTGCAAAATTTAGCTGCAAACTTGTCAAATTTTCAGGGCCCTGGGCACTTTTCCCATCAAACTGGGACCGCACGGGGTCCCCTGGGCACCAAACTGGGACCAGTAGGGGATCACCCTGGGCACTTCCCCCACTAAAGAAAGCACCCTGGGCACTTTTTCCACCAAAATGAAAAAGGCCTTTTTCTCTGCACTAAAGTAAAAACAAAAGAATTCCCCTGGAGAAGTCTCTATCAAATAGTCTAAGGATTTTATTGGACTTGACGAGAGCTTGTGAAACTGCTCCTGGTCAACGCGTCCTGAAAATGGCTTTTGGCACCACTAGTTTGGAAGATTTGTATTTTTAAGGCAGGGCGAGCTTTAGCGAGCCCTGCTAAACGGTAGAGCCCAGGAGCCAAAAACAAAAGAATTCCCCTGGAGAAGTCTCTATCAAATAGTCTAAGGATTTTATTGGACTTGACGAGAGCTTGTGAAACTGCTCCTGGTCAACGCGTCCTGAAAATGGCTTTTGGCACCACTAGTTTGGAAGATTTGTATTTTTAAGGCAGGGCGAGCTTTAGCGAGCCCAGGAGCCTTTTTTGGATCCTAAACCCACATTTCCTTGCAGTTTTTGCAAAAAAAATCAACTTGTCAATTTTTTCCAACTTGCACAGTGTTGCCCCGTGTTGGCCCAGCAAGCAAAGCTTGTTCTTGCTTTTTCACCTTGCTTTTCTTTCTTCTTGTCTCTTCTTCTTCTCTCTCTTTGTCTCCTTTTTCTTCTCTTTCTTTTCTTTCTCTCTTCTTTCTCTTTTCGCTTCTGTCTAAATCTTTCACTTTCTCTTCTCTTCTTTTTTCTTCTTTTTCTCTCTTCCCGTCTCTTTTCTCCACAAAAAGAAAAAGAGCAAAAAGAAAGAGCTTGCTGGAAGAATGTCAAGCCAGCAAGTGTTCCAGATTGTGCCCGTCTTGCAACCTGCAAGGTATTTTGCTTGACACAGTCCCAATTGCCACTAGTCCAACATTTTCCTTGAACTGTTAAAAGAATTTCTCTTCCAAAGGACAAACCACTGCAAAGAGAAGGACAAGGTTGTAAGAAAAAAACAGCAAGAAAAAACCAGTGAGAGAAAGTGTGGGGAAAAGGAGAGAACCTGCCAAAGCAGACCTTGCAAAACCAAATTTGAACTTCTTGCCAAGACTTGTTGTTGTTTTTCTTCTCTTTTTCAATCTGAAGATCTTGTGACAGTGTTTCAAATTGCAAAAATCGATTTTATTTTCAAGCTTCTGGAGCCGCCCAGTAAAAACCTTTAAAAACAGCGTTGTTAAAAAATCAAGTTTGTCAGTAAAGCTTTAAGAAAAGATCTGCTTCTTCTTTTTTGCTCTTTTTGTCTTGTTTTCTTTTTGTTGTCTTTGTTTTAGCTTGCAAAGAGTCAGAACTTGCAGAAGGTTGCATCTAAGCTGGAAGAAAAAGAGGTCGAAGAGGTGGTCAGTTGGAGGTGTGGAACTTGTCAGATCTTGTCAGGTGTTTAAAACGAACTTTAACCCAAGTTAAGTTTGCACTTCTTGCCAAGAATTTTTACTCTTCTGGGAACTAAAATTGAACTTCTTGCCAAGAGTTGTGGTTTTTCTCTTTCTCTTTCAATGTTGCAGATCTTTGACAGCTAAGGTTTTTATCAAAAGGAACTTGTCGCCGACGGCCATATCTCTCCGAATGCACCGGATCTCTTTCGACCTCCGAAGTTAAGCGGAGAAGAGCCCGCCTAGTACTGGCCTAGGGGACTGGCTGGGAAGCGCTTAGGGTGCTGTCGGCTTTTGTTGTTTTTCTTCAACTTTGTTCAAGTTGAGCTTCTGAAAGTGTGGGAATAGGCTGCAGGCGAAGAGTTGAATTGGCTGCGTGCCAGGAGCTCCACGCACAGAAGCCATACCTTCTCGGCCTTTTGGCTATGATCAAGTGTAGTATCTGTTCTTATCAGTGTGACAACTGATATGTCTCCAACTGGAGACTTGCTTGTCACATCAATTTTTGTCGGGGAAATGTCTTCTTGAGCTTGCTCAGAAGCTTTCACGTGTTGCGCTGGCATGGCACTTGGCCAGCAGCAGCACACCCTATGGGGTAACTGCTTGTCTTTCAGCTTGCTGCTGGCGTGCTGCTTGGTGTGGGCGCAGCTGTTGCTTGTTAAGGTTGCTCAGAAGCGCGTGTGCTGCGCTAGAGTTCAGACCATGTTTTAAGCATTGCCTCAAGCATCAGTTTGCCCGCCCTCTTGACCATCCTTGCGGAAGGGGCAATAGCGCTACCAGTGACGCTTAGCGGAGGTGCGCTGTTTGCTAGTTGAAAACTACTCCAATTCCCGTCAAGTTTGATCGTCAAGGTCATTCTTGCAATTTTTACGCGGGCTTCGGCCCAACTGCCACAGTTTCCAATTGAGAACAAAATGCTGGCCTTCGCGCGGCTTCTCAGTGTTGCGCTCTTTTTTACTTCTTGGCCTTATTGTCAGAAGTGCTTTTCGATGTGCGTTTGATGTCAGTTCGTTTTCTAGTCAATGCAAACTTACCTGGCTAGTGTTGGGCGGAGATCCAGCAGCTCGCTCTCATAGGGTCGAGCAGTTCACTGCACTCTGAGGCCTGTAACGCCTTAGGAGTCTCCGATGGAGTCATCCATAGCAGAATTTCTTGAAAGGCGGCTGGCTTGCGAGCTGTCGCCAACAGCTACTTGGTGGAGCAACAAGATGTGGCGTGCGTGCGTGCGTGCGTGCGTGCGTGCGTGCGTGCGGCGCGGTGCGGCGCGGTGCGGCGCGGTGCGGCGCGGTGCGGCGCGGTGCGGCGCGGTGCGGCGCGGTGCGGCGCGGTGCGGCGCGGTGCGCGGGTGCGGCGCGGTGCGGCGCGGTGCGGCGCGGTGCGGCGTCGTGCGGCGCGTGCGCGCGGTGCGGCGCGGTGCGGCGCGGTGCCGTCGCGGTGCGGCGCGGTGCGGCGCGTGCGGCGCGGTGCGCGCGTGCGGGCGGTGTGGCGCGGTGCCGGCGCGGTTTTTGCGGCGCGTGCGGCGCGGTGCGGGCCGTGGTCGGCGCGTGCGGCGCGGTGCGGCGCGGTGGCGGCGAGGTGCGGCAGCGGTGCGGCGCGGTGCGGCCGCGGTGCGGCGCGGTGCGGCGCGGTGCGGCACGGTGCCGGTGCGGTGCGGCACGGTGCGGCACGGCGCGCGGCGGTGGCGCGTGGTGCGGCGCGGTGTGTGGGGGGGGGCAATTTGCTGAATTTGGTGTCTGGCAAGCAAGTAGCCCCTGTGTTCAGGTTGACGTCTCTGTCTCACGCACCGGTTGGAGCACGAAGCTCCGCAAAAATTGTGGAAGTCACATTGATGCGTCCCATTCACGGCAACCTTTAGTAAAAGGCGAAAGATTGGTGCGCTATGAAGTGAACGCTGTGATAGTTGGGCTGGTGCGGCTCATGCGTGTTGCTTCAAACAAAGGAGCAGGAGTGCTGCTGTTGGGCAGCAAGGATTGCCCCGCGACCGCAGGGAGCGGGAAAAAGATAACAGTTGGTTTCAGAGGGATGAAAACCTTCAAAAGTAAGCAGTTTTTCATCAAAATATAAGTTTTTTTTAAAAAAAATCAAAACCTACATTTTTTTGTGTGACAAAAACTCTTTTGAGCGCAACTGACCAAAAAATCCAGAAGTTTGCACATTTGACTCAAACACTTTAACAGTGCGTTTGTTTGTTTGCAAGTTGTTCTTCTCTTTTTTCTTTCTTCCTTTGAGCAATTGCTTTTATTTTGTTGATTCTTGCTTCTTTGGAGTTCCAGACCCCCCCCTCCCTTTTAAGTCTCTTGTTCTTGCTTTTTCTACACCTTGCTTTTCTTTCTTCTCTTTCTCTTCTCCTTCTTCTCTCTTCTCTCTTTGTCTCCTTTTGCTTCTCTTTCTTTTCTTTCTCTCTTTCTTTCTCTTTTCGCTTCTGTCTAAATCTTTCACTTTCTCTTCTCTTCTTTTTCTTCTTTTTCTTCAAATAGTCTAAGGATTTCATTGGACTTGACGAGAGCTTGTAAAACTGCTCCTGGTCAACGCGTCCTGAAAATGGCTTTTGGCACCACTAGTTTGGAAGATTTGTATTTTTAAGGCAGGGCGAGCTTTAGCGAGCCCTGCTAAACGGTAGAGCCCAGGAGCCTTTTTTGGATCCTAAACCCACATTTCCTTGCAGTTTTTGCCAAAAAATCAAGTTGTCAATTTTTTTCCAACTTGCAAGATTTAGCTGCAAACTTGTCAAATTTTCAGGGCCCTGGGCACTTTTCCCATCAAACTGGGACCGCACGGGGTCCCTGGGCACCAAACTGGGACCAGTAGGGGATCACCCTGGGCACTTCCCCCACTAAAGAAAGCACCCTGGGCACTTTTTCCACCAAAATGAAAAAGGTCTTTTTCTCTGCACTAAAGCAAAAACAAAAGAATTCCCCTGGAGAAGTCTCTATCAAATAGTCTAAGGATTTCATTGGACTTGACGAGAGCTTGTAAAACTGCTCCTGGTCAACGCGTCCTGAAAATGGCTTTTGGCACCACTAGTTTGGAAGATTTGTATTTTTAAGGCAGGGCGAGCTTTAGCGAGCCCTGCTAAACGGTAGAGCCCAGGAGCCAAAAACAAAAGAATTCCCCTGGAGAAGTCTCTATCAAATAGTCTAAGGATTTTATTGGACTTGACGAGAGCTTGTGAAACTGCTCCTGGTCAACGCGTCCTGAAAATGGCTTTTGGCACCACTAGTTTGGAAGATTTGTATTTTTAAGGCAGGGCGAGCTTTAGCGAGCCCAGGAGCCTTTTTTGGATCCTAAACCCACATTTCCTTGCAGTTTTTGCAAAAAAATCAACTTGTCAATTTTTTCCAACTTGCACAGTGTTGCCCCGTGTTGGCCCAGCAAGCAAAGCTTGTTCTTGCTTTTTCACCTTGCTTTTCTTTCTTCTTGTCTCTTCTTCTTCTCTCTCTTTGTCTCCTTTTTCTTCTCTTTCTTTTCTTTCTCTCTTCTTTCTCTTTTCGCTTCTGTCTAAATCTTTCACTTTCTCTTCTCTTCTTTTTTCTTCTTTTTCTCTCTTCCCGTCTCTTTTCTCCACAAAAAGAAAAAGAGCAAAAAGAAAGAGCTTGCTGGAAGAATGTCAAGCCAGCAAGTGTTCCAGATTGTGCCCGTCTTGCAACCTGCAAGGTATTTTGCTTGACACAGTCCCAATTGCCACTAGTCCAACATTTTCCTTGAACTGTTAAAAGAATTTCTCTTCCAAAGGACAAACCACTGCAAAGAGAAGGACAAGGTTGTAAGAAAAAAACAGCAAGAAAAAACCAGTGAGAGAAAGTGTGGGGAAAAGGAGAGAACCTGCCAAAGCAGACCTTGCAAAACCAAATTTGAACTTCTTGCCAAGACTTGTTGTTGTTTTTCTTCTCTTTTTCAATCTGAAGATCTTGTGACAGTGTTTCAAATTGCAAAAATCGATTTTATTTTCAAGCTTCTGGAGCCGCCCAGTAAAAACCTTTAAAAACAGCGTTGTTAAAAAATCAAGTTTGTCAGTAAAGCTTTAAGAAAAGATCTGCTTCTTCTTTTTTGCTCTTTTTGTCTTGTTTTCTTTTTGTTGTCTTTGTTTTAGCTTGCAAAGAGTCAGAACTTGCAGAAGGTTGCATCTAAGCTGGAAGAAAAAGAGGTCGAAGAGGTGGTCAGTTGGAGGTGTGGAACTTGTCAGATCTTGTCAGGTGTTTAAAACGGGTTGGCAGATTTTACATGTTTCCTTCTTAGGCTTGGGAGATAATTGAAGCTCACTTTTGTTGCGGGACAACATGTTTGTTTTTGCCGGCTATGGCAACTTTCTCGGCAATTGTGCAACGCAGTTTCTGGTTCGTGTAGTTGGTACAAGCAGCAATGAATCGCATTTTCACGACCCACTCCCCACTCCCTTGAACAGATCGACGAGTCAGATGCGTATCTCAGGGCCTATAAATTTGCACCGTCCGCAAAGTCTAAATGTCTTTCTTGAATACAAATTAGAGAGATATTTCAGTACTCTATGGGCAACTCTAAAGGGATCCTACTCATGTCCAACATCAGGGCACTTGAAACTGGGTTGACTGCGCTATGGGCGAGCGGCCGCTGGACGCACAGTGCAGGCGCTTCGTTGGACTTTTGTTTCGGGCGTGAGGAAGGATTCACATTTGATCAAAGCAATTTGTAAAGATGTGAATTCTGTGACAGTAAGACCAGCAAGCGAGTCGTTTGGGGTTGCCTCAGCTTTGCAGGTGCAGGCAGGGAGGAAAGCTGCCAGCAAGACCAAAGAGGCCAGATATCAAGTGCTAGTCGGGTGTGCGGTGCCTCACAAACCGCGTGGAGTGGCTCTGAGGACACGCAAGGAAACAAGTCCGGGCTCAAGGTTTCGCCATCCGAGGGAGAACAGGGGCTAGTTGTGTTAGCATATTTGTTGAACATCCCAGCGCTACGAAATACATTTCCAGGAGGTGCTCTTTTTGTTTTTTCCTTCAGGCGTCGGCGCAATTTGGTGCACTGTCCGAGCACTCCGTGCAGCCAGCAGCTCAGGTCTCGAGGGTTGTTGAGCAAGAGATGAGTTACCGCTTTTGGATTGTGCAGTGCCAGGCTCCCGTGTGGACGGCTACATCGGTGTCTGACGTCATGAAGCAGCCACTCAGAAAGATGTTTGCTTACTTCTTGGCTGCATTCAGGACAAAGAAGACGATTGTCGATCGAGCTGGTGAGAAGATTGAGGCTTGTGCCAGCAGCAGTGATGCGCTTCTTGCGCCAACATCATGGTTTGGGGACGTGAGGGACTTCCTGCAAGAATTAGGGTGGGAAGTTTCAATTTTTCAGGGGTTCTCAAAGTGAAAGACCAGCTTTTGGTCGGGGTTTCACAAAAAAACAATCGGGGTGTGTCTTTGTTTAGGAGACCCTTCAAATGGTGGTTTTTCCTTTTGGTTTCCCTTTGAAACCAACTATAAGGGGGCTGTCACAAATCTTTCGCGATTCTTTCCTACAGATTGAAGCCGGAAATGGCTTCGTGATTTAGAAGCGGCCCTTTGTTTACAAGCCAACTTTGGAGTCAACGCCCGTTCTTTGCCTACTGTTTTGAGCAAACTCGGAGGGTCATGGTGGCACTGAAGCTGAACCAACCTTGGTGGACGTGCGCTCTTACCCGACCTTGCGATCAGCCGGTTGGGAAGATGGGGTTTGGGTTTGACATGAGTTTCAGTGCGAACGCCGAAGAGATGCACATGGTTTTTCCAGAAATGTCACACATTGGCTGGCTTCCCCAAGGCAATCCCAGGAAGGGTACTCCAGCCAGCACGACCAAGAAGAGAATTGACATCATGGGTAGTTTGCTCAGCCGAGTTCCAAGTTTTACCTGTCAGAAGTTCCTCAGCTTTAGGCTGTTTGACTTTGACCCAGCTTTTGTTGAACTTGCTGCTTCTCTTGAATATCAGGGCCAGTGCTGCCAAATGTTTAGCTCCCCTCATTTTGTATCTCGGCGCTTACCTGTGGTTTTGAGAGACGAGGTGTGCTAACCTACTTAGGCGTACATCGTATGATGCCACAGTTAGACGCCCCCCGTATTAACACAGTGCGTCGCCCGTGTTCGACACCCACATTTCTCACGCTTGAAGCCAGCTTGGGGCGGGGAGATTCTAGTTTGGGACGCATCCCCGCTTCCACGCCCCATCGATTTGGCTGCTAGGCTACTGCTACGGTAGTGGCCACAGTGAAGATCGCCGCAGGCTGAGGAACTCAAAACATATGACTTGGTATCGAACACGCAAAACAGATCTCAGCGAACTTGGCGGACCACAGCTGGCTTTATTGTTGGACAGGTTACTGCAGCCATGATCCAGCGAGTTAGTCAGACGGATTTAGTCTGGAATAAAGTCCACCAAATCCAACACAGAATAACTGCTTGCGTGCTATGAGTTGAATGCGCAGGGGGTGGTTTGGCTGGTTTGGGCTCAAGACGCGGAAGGCTACAATATGGGACGCAGTGGCAAGCACCGCTACAAAAACGCCTCTCACAGGCTTACCGTTGGAGACCTTGAAGTCGCTTTCTCCCGCAGCCATGCAGGGCTTGCCTGACGTTTTGCCAGACGTCTTGCCTGACGTCTTGCCAGACGTCCTGCCGCTGTGCACCGGAAGCGCAGACGCGTGCAACGCGACGCTAAGCCAAAACACTTCTTTTGCAGCTTGTCTTGTGCGGATTGTTTTCGTGTCCTACACCAAGAAATCAAGAAATCTTGGTAACATTGCAATTTCTGGACGGGACAGTTGTGCCACGTGAGGCAAAGCACTCCCGATTCCGGGCTGCCCGCAGTGCTGCCTGCCGCTCTTCCTTGGCCACGCGGCCTATCCTTGCCAGCTGACTGCGGCCCAGGAGGGTCTCTGCAGGCAGCTTACTCAAGTGTTGAGTCGCTCGACTGCGACTCTACCCTTCTGAGCTATGGCTGCGTTTCCATGCAGTCCGGCCAACTCAAGCAGCAGCCCCGAAAACGCACAGCCGAAGATGCTGAGAATCCGCCACCCGGCATGGTTTATGTTCCCGGCTTCTCTTCGAACGGGTTTGCGGCTTTCTTTCCACAGCCCTCGCTTACGAAGGACACTTCTGGAGTGCTGCCTGCCTGCAGCGCTGCCATCGCTGGCGTCGGCCTGTGCATCAACATGGAGCGCGAGCGCATCGCTCCATTGCCCAGCCTTTGGTGGCGGATGGCCAAAGAAGCAAAGGGCTGCTGTGCTGGCCGAGCGCTGTGAAGCGGAAGGGCTTGCGGGAAGGCAGAGGCTTGGCTGATGACTGACGCTACGCAGTTGTTCCCTGCAGCACTTATTTTGTGCAATTGTTTGGGAGTGGGGGGGCTCGCCCAGCCAAAGGATTTGCGCTGCTTGGGACTTGCCTGCCGGCCTGCCAGCTGTGTCGGTGCTGGGCTTGCCTGGTCCGCCTTCTACGATCGTGATGGCAGGTGATTTTTCCGGGCTTGAAGTGGCGCTTGAGGCGGCTGTGAATGTGGCAACATCATGCGGCCTGCGTGTAGAACACGCGTGGAGCAGCGACACCAACTCAGCTTGCAGGAGTTTCTAGCTTTTGTGGCAGCGATTTGTCTTTTCTGTACGTTTCTTAGCCTTGTGTCCGTTTGCTTGAACCTAATTTTGCTGGCGCCTTCAGCCTCAGGCTTCCTCCGAGCAAATCGGCCAGGACGCATCCTGAAGTCTGTGACTGACCCTGTCTCCAACTTGGCAGAACTGCGCGTGTCCATGTACGTGGCAGGATTCCCATGCCAGTCCTACAGCAACGAAGGAAGGCGCCTGGGAATGAAAGACAAGCGGGGCAAGCTTTTCTGGCCAATGCTTCGTCGACTGCGCTCCATCTCAGGCACACTGCAGTGCTTTCTGCTCGAGAACGTCGCTGCTTTAGCGATTAACTCGACTCACAAGCGCGCCTTCAAGAGTGTTCTAAGAGCTTTGAGGGCATCTCTTCCGATGTTCTCTGTGCATTGGCGGGTGCTTAACTCCCTTGACTGGGGTCTCCCTCAACAACGACGGCGAGTTTACATAGTGGGGCTTCGAAGAGATGCGCAGCGCCATGCCTGGGAATGGCCAGCTCAGACCCATGCCCAGCCAGTTAGTCTGCGTTCCATCTTAGAGTTGCCCGAACAGCTGACCCCCAAGATGAGGGAGCTTCGCGAAGCAAGCTTAGGGCGCACTGCTCGGACAAACCTTGCAAGAGCACTGAGCGACATCCGCTGCAGGGGGCTTTGCCCCGAGGCCAGTGTGTTTGCCGTTGACATTGACACAGGGCGCAAGAACAAGAACTGGCAGATTGATCGTGCGCCAACATTGACCCGAGCTCGTGGAGTCTCTGGCGGACCATGGCTGACCACCCACCATCGCAGAACTTCCTTAGATGAGCTTGCAAGGCTGCAGGGTCTCAACCTGTCGGCTTACACCTGGCCAAGAGACTTGACGCCTTCACAAATGGGTGGCATGCGTCTTGCCTTCGCGGAGTTTTTTTTTGGTATGTGAGAGACTGACTGCCTCTTTTTTCTTGGAAGACTGACTAAAGAGGAAAGACTATCGCGTCTTTCTGGCAGGAACTGAGCCAGAAGCAGAGAGTGGTGGTGCTCAAGACTGGGTCAACAACACATTCAATTCTTTGCGCGCTGGAAACTTAATCGAGAGCAGCCAACGCAAGCTCCCAGATGGGCCATGCAAGCAGCAGTAGCACTCCGCCGCGTCCGCCTAGAAGTTTGACAGAACCGGTAAGCCAGCAAGACTCCCAAACCCCTTCCTCTAGGTTAAGGGGGCTTCTAGAAGGGCGCGAGAGAACGACACAGGAACAACAAAGCGTTCACACAGAGTAAATCACATCCGCGATGCTCATCAGCAGGTGGCCCTTCTTTTCTCAAAACCGAGTTGCGCCCGAGGCTGGGAAATTGCATGTCCAAGCCGGTGGTCGCAGCGCTGACGCGCGCCATGTGGACTTCGCTGGGCTGGCTACGGGAATCTCAGCCTTAGAGTGGCAGGTGGCAGTCTCTTTAACTGAGGCGCCACAACCTTGCAAGTTCCCTGTGTGAGGAGGATTTGGCTCCCGCACTCAGTACAAATCTCGCCTGTCTTAATTCGTCCTTGCGAGGCGCCACGCTTGCAAGTTGCTTCTCATGACAGATTTCGCTTGACGCAGAGGAAGGGTTCAGTTCCCACATGCGTTATGAATTCCCCAATGCCCTAACTCGGCTTGCGCGAGCGATTTCGCTGCAGAGCAAACTTTGGCCGCTGGCGGTGGCGGGGGGTTGTTTTCCCGCACGCGCACACACACACACACACACTCTTTAAAATGTTTTTTTTTTAATGTGGGCTGCCCTGCTGGTCGTGGCCGTTCTGCAAGCATGCCTCTGCCCAGCGCTTTCTAGGTTTCAGTGAGCATTCTCAGCGACAAAGAGGAAGCGCAAACCTGAACAACACCCTGACTGACCAGTTGCTTGCTACAGGGATTTGACAAAGTCGTGCCTCCGTTTGAGGCGTTGCAAAAATTCCATGGGGGAGAGGGCTTCGAAGAAGTCGTGCCTCTTTCCAAAACGCATAGGAACTCTGCGTGTTTGGAAGGATAGGCTTTTGAGAGGCATTGCAGTTGAAAATGGCTATTCCGTGGGGTCTAGGCATGTTCTATCTTCTCCGCCTAGGAGCGTTCACAGTGTGTTTCGCAATCTTGAGACTTGATGTCTCTTTTGCTACAGCTGGTTCGAGTCGGCACCTTGCTTTTCCTCTCACCTGGACACCTGTCTTTTTGTAGCATGATCAGCTCGGTGATGTCAAGCGTTCCAATGGAGATTGTTGCCAAGGCGTGACTTAGGAGTGACTTCTTGGAATCGGCGTTTATGGGGGAACACATGGCCGCACAGATAAAGGAGGAACACAGATAAAGGGGAACGTCCCGCCCACGGCTGCGCCTGCTGTTTCCGTGCCCGAGCAGCCGCACACAGATGCGGCTGAAAAGCCGCAGAATGCGGCACGCAAAGATGCGGCTAAGACCAAGACGAGGTTGCTAAGCGGCCCGCTTCCGCTGTTCTAAAGCGACCGGCCTCTCGCGGGCAATGAAAAGGAGTTCTGAACGTGTGCAGAGTTGTCCAGTGGATGCGGAAATGCGTGTGACATTCATGTGGCCTTGCCAACTTAGGCCCTGAGTATCCTGATTTGTTGGCATAGCTGGGGTGGGGACCTTACGTGCTTTGACACTTGGTGAATGTGTTCTCTGCGTAGTGCTTTGTTTTGATGTGCCTCTTAGGCATGACTTTGTCGTTTGCCTGTAGCTAGCATCTAAATCCAGTTCCGTACGCACGGGTTGTTGCCCGCTACTGTTCAACAAGAAGTTCGTTCAGCGACGCCGGCATGATGGCTCAGAGAGCGTCACGTTTTGGTCTGCAACCCACCCAATCTCACATGCCTGACATTGTCCCGCAAGAAGCAGCGAAGCCGAATGAGCTCAAGCAGGTGATTGGCAGCATGTATTTTTAAGCACGCTTCCAGCCCTGTTTTGGCATGGGCGTTGACGATCGTGAACGGCGCGCTACATGCTGGTTCCAAGATTTGCCAGGTGACTTGCCAGCGACATGCTGGCCATCTCTGCAGCGCTTACCAGCACACCTGCCGATCCTAGAGGAGCGTCCACCTGCTCGCCAGGCGTGCAAATCTAGAGGGCAACCGCTGTGGCGCAGCCTTGCGACTGTCTTGATCTCCGTTGCCACCCAACTCGAAGGACAAGGGCACAAGCGCTCTGGGGGTCTAAGGGTCAGAGCGGCGGCGAGATGGGCGAGCCTGGTGGCAGAGCGTTTCGCGAATTGAGCTGATCGCTGATTGACATGTTAGCTACGGAGCAATGCGCAAACACAGTTTGACGAATGTACATTGGCAGCCACTGGCCCGACCCTTTTGTTTGAAGTGCAAAATTCCCAAACTCCACACCCCCCCCCCCACCAAAAAAAACCCATTAAAACAACAACAACCCGCTGCGCCGTTTATGCTCAAGTTGGAAAACAGGGCCTTGGTGATTGAGACTTGTAAAGGGGAGGGGTTTCAGTGGACACCCGGTGTACTTTTTAAAGTGAATAGTTCCAGAGTTAGCGCGCAAAAAATGCTGTTGCAGCTTGTGCCTACCGATTACACGAGAGAACTCATACAACTGCGACAAGAGCGCAGGTCGCTCAGTCTTTTTGCGCCCGAGTTTTATGTCGCCGTTTGCTTTCTGTTTTTTGGGTCCTTGTGTTGAAGTGTTGGAGATCACGCGCGCTGAAGCGTTCTTGCCGTCTTCTTGCGCGGCGTGCACGGATTGCGGCCCACACCTCTTCCCCCCACGCAGGGCGCGCAGCCGTGTAGAGAGAATCTTGCGTGGCTCGCACTGGCGCCCAGTACAACAACTAGTTGGGCAGCGAACGCAATCCACCCCACCCCCGACCCCTCCCCGCTCTTGTCTCGAGGGCCGGCGCGGCGTGCAGGTGCTTGCGCGGGCGCGCGTTTTGTGGCGGGCGAAACACAAGGCGCGGAGGTTGCAGCTGAGCAGGTGATCTGCCCAGTTTGTTTGGTAGACGTGACAAAAGCGCATGCTGGGGCGCCGGAAGGGATTGGAAGCGGGCGCGGACATATCCAGTAAATGAGTTCATGGCTAGCGTTTGTGGGGGTTGACTGGATGCTTTTTTCCTTCCAGGGGTCCGTTTGAAAGAAGGCCCAGCTGAACGACCCCGAAGAACAGTTTTCATTGGTAGAGCAGCTTGACAAGCAGGGGAGCACAATTCGCGTCCGGCGCGAGAGGACCAAAGCAGCCGGCCAATCAGACAAGAGTCTCCCGCTGTCGCGAAGCGCATTTGCTCTTATTATCGTCTTTTCACAAGCGCTTGCGCGTCACACAAAGGCGGACGGCCACATGCAGCGCGGAAGTCCGCGGGAGGAACTCTTGGGCCCGCAACACGCTTGAGCAACACGCAGCAAATTCTAAGGGGAACTAGGGAGAAGGGGTTACTAGTGCCATTTCCACAAAAGCCACAAAAGCAACAGCATATTTGCGCTTCAGGAATGACAGAGCTGGCAGTTGCTGGTGCGCTTGCAGACGCAGAGGGCTGCGCCAGACTGCTTGCCTCCTTTGGCTTCAAGTCCAAGTTTCTGCCTTATTTAGTCATCCGAAAGCTGCAGAGCATCAGCCTTGCCGTTGGTCCTCTTCGGCTCGTGGGCTGGGGCGCGCAGAAGGTTGCGGGCAAGCTGGCTGGTGCAGAGGGGCCGTTTACACAGACAGCGACTGGGCTGAGCGCGTGTCCAAGTTTTCTGCGTATATGTTTATGCTTTGCCTGTGTTTTCCGTTTGCGCTGGCGCCTTTTGTGGAAGTTCGAGAAGCAAGGACCTGGAGAATGCTCTTGTTGACATACTGCCGCACTGCCGCCGCATCATAGCCGCACATTTGCCCGGCTGGGAGCGAGTCTTTGGCTACACGGACTGCAAGCATGTTTGCTGCGAGATCCTTGACTTTAACCGCTGCCAGTGTCTTTGACTCTTTGCTGCCTTCTCATGATGCGGGCCGGGGATGTGGCTGCTGTGGCAAGCTGTTTGCTGCTAAGGATGCGCAAGTTCCTGGATGCTGAGTATGCTCGGCAGCGGCATCCTGCAGATGCTCGCTCGCAGAGGGAGTGGAAAGAGTTAGTGCAAGATTTTGCGCGAGCAAATGGTCTTCCTTCTCCAGAGGCAGCCCTGCAGCACAGTGAATGCGATAGCAGCACTCCGCACTTGTCTGACTCCCAGAACGCATTCCTAGATTTCTTGGATGCTCTCGTTGTGCGGTTTATCACCGCGTGGCTGTGTGGCCAGAGGCCTTTGCGGCAGACAGCTTACAGGTTCCTTGAACATGACGATTGGTCCTACAAGAAGATCGGGCAGTTTTCGTACCATTTGGACAGGTCGTCTCTTTTGCAGTGGAAGTATGTGCCTTGGCTCTGGCTGTTTCACCCCCCGTTGCAGATGTTGAGCCCTTTCCGCTCTGGCTGAACTTCGGTGAGCAGAAACTGTTCTTGGACAAACATGTTTGCCT
The DNA here is from genome assembly GCA_963377175.1 of Effrenium voratum. Classification (NCBI taxonomy): domain Eukaryota; class Dinophyceae; order Suessiales; family Symbiodiniaceae; genus Effrenium; species Effrenium voratum. The sequence continues at coordinate 22,686 of CAUJNA010001566.1, forward strand.
TTGTTTGGTCGGCTGCCTGGGCTCATCTCTTGAGCTTTCTTGGGTTTAATAGACACTGTTTGGGAAGCGCAGTTTCAGAGAGCGGAAGCCCGTTTTCAATCCCAGCTGAGTTGAGGGCCCTTTTTGTTTCCTCCATCCCCCCAACTTGATTTTTCAGAAGATTTCAGAAGAACACGCGCCAGAAAGAAAGCGGGTTCACAATTTCGGGGTGCTCGATTTGGTCTGTAGCATGTCTGCTCGTGTCTACGCAGAATCGTGACTTTGTAAAATCCTTGAGATGTGTTTCAACTGCGCAGCGTCACGCGCAGCGGTTGGCTGGGGCCTGAACGCGCTTCGGCTGCGCAGGCTGAAGCTTATGTGCATCAAAATCAGCTCTCTGCGAACTTTTAGGTGCTATCCGAAGCCCTGCGGACTTTGTTCGTTGCGCGAAACTGAGCATTGAAGGCGGATCCTCCTCTGCGGGAGTTCTGACACAGGACTTTGTTCCCTCCACGTGATGTTGTAGAGCGGGGCCTGCAAAGAAATCCTTGCGAGAGATCTTAGGAAGCTCCTTACATATTACAGACTGTGATCAGAACACTTGTAGAAGGTCTTGTGCAGAGAGCCTGCAAAGACTCCCCTCCACACGTATCTCGTCTTGGCTCCAAGGCTTCATGTCGAGACATCTTGTTGTTAACGCTCCGGGTTTGCGAGCTTGCGCAGAGATGCCGCGCACGAGACCACAGAAGCGTTAGTATAATTTCTTTCAGATAAATATTGCCTTCCATAGACACCTTGCGTGCATTAGTTGTACCTCATGTCCATGCCCAGTTTGGGGCTGTTCCACAGCGCAGGCTCTGCAACATGCGTGCCCGGGGGCCGCCGTGTGGTGCTGGCCGCCCGCGGGGGTGACTGTGGCGCCGCTGGCCGCGCAAACACGATGCAAGGATCTTCTCTTGAGCGCCCTGGTGGCTTGCACGCTGGGCAGCAGTCCGGCAGGAGCGAGTCGCCTTCGCTGGTGTGAGTGCAGTAGCTGCTTTGCTCTGCAGTTCAGAACCACACATGTTCGTTGCAAATTTAGGGTCTATCCTACATCGAATCGACAGCTTTCAACTGGTCTATCCCAAATCAATCCCCAGCTCCTCCGTTGCGTTCTGCAAGGTTTCGCGGCCCTCGTGGACCAGGTTGAGGCGGAGCAGTTTCAGTTCCGGTTCGCATACCCGAGGTCGCTGCTGTGCATAGGGTGAATGCGCGGCTCACTTATCGAAATTCAGAATTAGACCAGCCTGCAGCTTTTGAGTGCATCTAAACAAAGCGGTCTCACGAAGCCGCAAGCAGCCGAAATACCTGATGAAGTTTGCATCACTGTAGGCAATGTGAGTTTGCCATGTCACTCAGAGGCTGCTTTGCTTGGACGCGATTGTCATGCTTGCCTTTCCCCCCGTTCGCAGCTGCATTCAGCGCTGCACCTGGCTCACTCTTGACTCACAGCTATGGCGTCCGTCAGCATGTACTGTGCCCTACCATGCCTGAACCGAGTCGCTGAAGAGGGCCTCGTGGAGACCGACATATGGCACTTCACACCTGAAGCCGCAGTGCAGGCTGGCGTTGGGTCACGCAAGTGTGCTGCGACTAGCTTGGCCGCGCGTTGGATCTTGGTGTTTTGATCACTGCGTTCAGTACACGCCCTGCAGGCCATGCTCCGAACCCGAGCGCGTAAAGTTGGCTTCCAGCTCAGTGACTGCGAGCCGAAGTCTGCCAAGAGCACGCGTGCTCAATCCGCTTATGCGGCGGAGGAGCTGCTCACTGCTCGCAAGCTAGGCTGCTCGGCATATCCTGCGCAAGTTTGTCGATGCCCACTTAGGCCTCAGTGCTCGTCAAATAACAAAATTGGAACACGGACAATTCCTTGACTCATTCCCGGCATCTTCAGACATGATTCCTCATTGAGGGTGTTGCGGATCAGGTGGCTTGTTGCGCACTTGTGAAAGCATCGAGCGCGACACAATTGCGTTAATTGCGAGTTCGCCCTCAGGCCCGGATGTGACCAGAGAGAGGGATAAAGAAAAGGACGAAAGGAGGGGGAGAGATGAAAGGAAGAAATAGAGAGAGAGAGAGAGAGAAAGAGAGAGAGAAAGAGAGAGAGAAAGAGAGAGAGAAAGAGAGAGAGAAAGAGAGAGAGGGAGAGAGAGGGAGGGAGGGAGGGAGGGAGGAGCGAGAGACAAGAGAGAGAGAGCGAGAGACGAGAGAGAGAGAGAGAGAGAGACCAGAGACCAGAGAGACCAGAGAGACGAGAGAGACGAGAGAGGAAGGGAGGAAGGGAAAGAGGGACCGAGGGAGAGAAAGAGAGACCGAGGCTTGCTGAAGATGGAGTTGAACTACCAGGAAGCCTTTGAGCAGGGGCATATTGAAATCACTGCGCGCGGCGTCTCCCTTGTGAGCATGCTGCAGCTCGACCGCGCCCCACTCCGGCTTGGGAGCATGTCGGTCAAACTGACCGCGCAGGAGAACTACTTGATGGCGCAGCGCGAGGAGGAGGCCGGTGAAGTCGCAGAAGCTGCCGGACTTGCTTTCAAGTTCGTCGGGGTATCTTCCTTGGGCGGCGCCATCATCAGGCGCAACTGGACGATATCAAAGGTAAAGTATCCAACGGACTGGCCGATGTGCGTCTCCGACGTTGAGAAAGCAGCTTTGCTCGAGTGGGTTGCATCAGAGGGCAAGGAGGACACCATTCGCATGCCGTTGTACAGCAGCTCGTCTAGTCAATTCGTGTGTCCGTGTGTCTTACGTGTCTGCACTGTCTATGAGCAATCCTTTGTGAGGCATTACCTCGCTGTCTAAGACCCACTTCATCAACCGACGAGAGTCACCGCTATGCGACGTCTGGCTCGTCAAGGAGCCTGGTGCCGTGAGGAAGCAGGTTGTCATGAAAGTCCAAGTCGCCGCCTGCGAGCCGGAGAAGTCACATGCTGCCCTCTTGGATGAGTGGCAGATAGACACGCTTAGGTCCGACATCCGGTTGCTCAAGAGTGACTTAGAGACTGCGGAAAGCAAGCTCGAGCGGCTTGTCACAAGGACAAAGAAGAGGAAGGTGGACGACGCGGCTACTTCCTCCACGCCCTCTACAACCGAGCCCTCTGCGACCACGCCCTCTGCGACCGCTTGATGACCCTTTCATGAGCCATTTTGTACCCCGATGTCTCTGCAGAGAGCTTAACGGCCTGAACGGGGTCGGCGTTGGCAGAAACAAAACATCCCGAAACAGCCCTGTGCTGAGAGATGTTCGCCAACAAAAGCCAGGTTGCGCGATCCCGTCAAGGCCGCCAAGACTCTGATTTCTCCGTCAAGAGAGCTTTTTTATCTCCATCTAGAGAGTTGTTTTTATCTTGTTGATCGCGTGCTGAAAAGACATGCTTCTGCACAGAGGGCAACTTTGATGTGACTGGCGAGCTGTAGTCGTCTTGCAGTGTTCTTGCGACCCAGGCCAGGCTGTGTGTGTCGCCAGTTCCGAGACTGCCAGCGCCTCATGCTGTCTGCAGTTTCACACATAACTCATCGGATTTCTAAGCTGGAAATCGAGCTGGCCTGTAATTGGAGCGACCCGAGGCCAGACCACCACCTTCGCCCGAGACGGCCGGCGCCTCAAAGCAGCCACGGGCGTTACAAATATCACCACCTCCTTCTCTGTTAAACAAAACAAAATTCCTTCTTCTGTTTGCATTGTGCAGAGATCCAAATTTTTTGGCCCGCCTCTATGTTGGAAACTGGCTTTGTTCTTTTCAGAAACGGTTCTTGAACGATATTGCTTCGGCACAACCGCTACTGCTTTGGCAGTGACATTCCCAATCTCCGAAAGCTTCCAAAAAGCACGAGCGGACTTCATTGGCAAAGTCTTTGGGTTTGGTGGGTTCATCAATTGTTCATTAAGTGGCGGGGTGGGGTTAATGCCAAACTTGTTTGTTTTGATTCTGGGCTTGGGCGGCAGGAGCAAATTTTGAGGATGTCCACGTGAGGGAGACGGACTTTTCTGACAATGCTGAAAGAAGCCTTTTTCTTTACGCATGCCCTTTGCACGGGCAGGCACTATTTTTTTGGCAAGCCCTCCTGCAAATCCTGCCCGGTCCACTCAGGCGCGGCTGTTTTGCCGGCAGGTGTTATTAGGCTTTGCCGGGGCCCGAACTTCTGTCTCCGCTTCCCGCTTGCCTCCGACTCCACAATGCTGGACCAAAGAGCTGGCCTGGCCCTGCCAGGTCATCGCTTGCCAGGCCAGTTTTTTCTTTTGCCGGGCCAGCGTGGTGCCATGAAATGTGAGACTGACTTGCCCCTTATCTGCCACCTTTTGCCGGACAAGGCCCTGGCCTTTGATCTGCTGCGAGGCTTCAAGGCCTGGCACAGCCGCGAAACTCACATGCCACGTTTTTCCACACAAGGCCCTGACTTTTGATCTGCATTTGCTGGGCCCCGGCAAGGCCAGAACTTGAAGCAGTGGGACTTGCTGTGACTTGCCGCCGCGCCAGATCCTTGCCAGGCAAACCTGGCCACGCCCCGGCAGGATCCCTTGCTTTGCTCGTGGAAAACATGGGCTTTGACATGCCGCCAGGCCTCGCCTACCACTTTTTGGCAAACCCTGCCGGGCCCCCGGCAGACCTAGCAGACCTTGTAGGGCGCTCTTGCCGGGCCCCGGCAGGCCCCAGCGGACTTGCTTTGACTCAGTGAGGCCAGATCCCTTACGCGCCAACGAGGCTTGACATTGTTGTGGAACGTGAGACTTGCTGCGCGTGGCAGGTTGTGCTTTGCCGAGCCATCACGAGACTTGCTGTGACTTGCCACCAGGTCAGATGCTCTTCTTTTTGAGATGGGGGACTTTCTTTGACAATGCGCTAGGCCACATTCACCTTGCCGGGCCCCGGCAGACCATGCCGGGCCCCGGCAGACCATGACCGGTTTAAACCTGCTTTGACCTGCGCCAGGCCAGGTCCCTAACACCCCAACGAGGCCTGACGTGGAACATGAGACTTGCTGCGCGTGCCAGGCAGGGTTGCTTTTTTTGCCGGGACCCCAGCCCTAGCATGGCGCACAGCGGCAGAGCGATGTCTTGGAACGCAAGCCCCGCCAGGTCAGATCCCTTACTTTACTTTTTTTTGCTGGGAACGAGAGTTGCTGTGACTTGCGTGAAGGCACTGCCGTGGAACCGTGGAAGGGGGGGCTTGCTTTGACATGCCAGGCCAGCTCCCTCGCCCACCGGTTGCCGGGCCCTACACCTTGCCGGGCCCCGGCAAACTTTGCCGGGCCCCGGCAGACCTTACCGGGCCCCGGCAATCTAAACTGGGCTCGCTTTGCTTTTGCGCCAGGCCGGATTTCTTACGCCCCAACGGGGCCTGACATTGTCATGAAACGTGAGACTTGCTGCGGGTCAGATCCCTTACTTGCTACTTTTTTGCTGGGAACGTGAGACCGTGAGACATGCTGTGACTTGCGTGAAGGCGCTGCCATGGAACCGTGGAAAGGGGGACTTGCTTTGACATGCCAGGCCAGATCCCTCGCCTACCGGTTGCCGGGCCCCGGCAGACCTTGCCGGGCCCCGGAAGACCTTGCCGGGCCCCGGCCGCTCGCTTTGATTTGGCGCAACGACGCCTGACATTGTCATGGAACGTGAGACTTGCTGCGCGTGCCAGGCAGGGTTGCTTTTTGCCGGGACCCCAGCCCCAGCGTAGCGATGAAACTTGGAAGACAAGACTCGCCACCAGGTCAGATCCCTTACTCGCTACTTTTTTGCTGGGTGACTTGCGTGAAGGCAATGCCATGGAACCATGGAAAGGGGGACTTGCTTTGACATGCCGCCAGGCCAGATCCCTGGCCTACCAGTTGCCGGGCCCTAAACCTTGCCGGGCCCCGGCAGACCTTGCCGGGCCCCGGCAAACTAAACTGGGCTCCCTTTGATTTGGCGCCAGGCCGGATCGCTTACGCCCCAAGAGGCCTGACATTGTCATGAAACGTGAGACTTGCGCGTGCCAGGGCTTTTTGCCGGGACCTCAGCCCCAGCATGGTGCGCAACGGCAGAGCGATGAAAGTTGGAACACAAGACTCGCCACCAGGTCAGATCCCTTACTCGCTACTTTTTTGCTGGGAACAAGATTTGCTGTGACTTGCGTGAAGGCACTGCCATGGAGCCATGGAAATGGGGACTTGCTTTGACATGCCGCCAGGCCAGATCCCTCACCTGTCATTTTTTGCTGGCTGCCGGATCCTAAAGCCCTTGCGTGGACTTGCTTTGACTTGGCGCCAGGCCAGATCCCTGATGCCCCAACAAGGCCTGACATTGTCATGGAGTGTGAGACTTGATCTTTTTGCCGGGACCCCAGCCCTAGCATGGTGCGCAACGGTTTGGTGTCATCGTGCGTAGTTTGGCATTGCCATGAAACGTGGGACTTGGTAAGACTTTCCGCCAGGCGGCCTTGCCCTGCAAGCCACGTCCCCGCTTTCCAGGCCGTTTTTGTTGCCTTGCTAATCTGGCAAGGCCTCGGCTTACTGCCGTGTTTTGCTGTCAACTTGCCGGGTCCAAGTGGTCAATGCAACACCGTAAGAAACATGTCTGAAAAGCCCGGAGTTGCGAGTGAATGTCTGGTCGTACGGAAAGGTATCTGCTCAACATTTCTTGGATGTTGATCTGGGTGTGTGCCTTTTCAAAGGTGCTCAAGGTTTCGCAAAGGATGGAAGTTTGACCTGTGCAAATCATACCCCCGAACCATACCGCGAATCATACCTCCGAACTTGCCCCGATGGATACCCCCGTCAACTACTACTACTACTACTACTGCTACTGACCTACCTACTACTACTACTACTACCATCTCCTACCTCCTACCTCTACCTTCTTCTACTACCACTACTACTACTACTACTACTACGATTGCGACTACAACTACGCTACTACGACTACTGCTGCTACGCTACGCCACAGTTATTGCTACTACTACTACTACTACTACTACTACTACTACTACTACTACGACTGCTACTACTACTACTACTACTACTACTACTACTACTACTACTACTCTGCTGCCACTTCTACAGCAAACAAAACGTGCTTCCGAACCACGCCCGGATCTTGCCCCAACCGACGTCGAACATATCACTTGCTTGCGCGCGTGACCCTGTGCCCACGCGTACGAGACTGTTGCACCAACGGCAGATGGTCAGCGCAGCCAGTGCTGCAACAGAAGTTTGCAGCGCCTGCGAACCACACGCCTGCGTGATGCTGCATGCTTTTGCGTCAAAAGACCCTGTGCTCCTTGCGACAAACACGCTCACGGGCAGTGGAGGGCAAAGCGTATGATGCGAGGGTGTGATCTGTTTCTCCAACAAAGCAAGCAACAAAGTGTTGTCGCAACTCATGGCCTGCAGCATTTGCTTTTCAAGTGGGCTGAGCTGACCTTTCTCGAAGTATGCGCACCCGCTTGAGGCCCCCTGGTCTTGTGCGGATTCTGCACTCCCCGCCCTGTGCTACGCTGTGAGGTGCAAGACGTCCGTGATGGTTGCTGAGCCAGATGCCCTGCCCGTCAAGCCTAGACGCAAGAGGACTGAAGTTGCGCGCTGGCCTCTTTAGCCGGCCCACCCCAGAGTTGTCCCTTGATTTGCAGGACGAAACAGGATGAGGCTGATCGGAAACACAAGATCCGTTGCCGGCTGCGTGCTGAAGACTTGCTCAAAATACAATTGCATGACGAACTTCGTCTGTGCTTGCGTGGATTGCAATTAGAAAATGCGCGCCTAACTCGGCAAAAGGCTGAGCTAGAGGAGCGTTTAGGTCAGCGCAAGCCCGATGTTTTGCGGCCTGTCAAGGCTGAGTGATAGCCCCGCGTGAACTTGTCCAGATAGGTCACGGTTTTGGGTTTGATGCATGCGTCAGCTGGAGTTTCGCTGGCTGACGTATGCTTCCACGGTTTGAGATTCCACCGGAATCGCAGGGGATGCAAAATGCACCTTTTTGGGCTCCCACCATGCAAGGCGCAAGTGAATCCTGCATGTTTAGCTTCAGCGTCAACAACAACAACAACAACAGCAACAGCAACAGCAACAGCAACAGCAGCAGCAACAGCAGCAGCAACAGCAACAGCAACAACAACAACAACAACAGCAACAGCAACAGCAACAGCAACAGCAACAGCAACAACAACAACAACAACAACAACAACAGCAACAGCAACAACAACAACAACAACAACAACAACAACAACAACAACAACAACAACAACAACAACAACAACAACAACAACAACAACAACAACAACAACAACAACAACAACAACAACAACAACAACAACAACAACAACAACAACAACAACAACAACAACAACAGCAACAGCAACAGCAACAGCAACAGCAACAGCAACAGCAACAACAACAACGCAACAGCAGCAACAGCAACAGCAACAGCAACAGCAACAGCAACAGCAACAGCAACAGCAACAGCAACAGCAACAACAACAACAACAACAACAACAACAACAACAACAACAACAACAACAACAACAACAACAGCAACAGCAACAGCAACAGCAACAGCAACAGCAACAGCAACAGCAACAGCAACTGCAACTGCAACAGCAAAAGCACTAGCAGCAACACCAGCAACAGCAACTGCAACAGCAAAAACAGCAGCAATAACACAACACCCTCACTGACCAGCATCACCACCATCACCACCATCGCCACCATCACCGCCATTGCCACCAACATCAGCGCCGCAGCAACAACAAGAGCAAGAACAAGGACAGCGACGCTGGCCGCCGCAGCAATAACAACGACAGTGACCACGACGACGGCAGGGACAACAGCAACAGCAACAGCATCAATGAAGGACAGCGACAGTGACGGCAGCGGCGACCGGAACGAAGGCAGCGACAATGTCTGCGACAACGAGACCGACGACTACGTCAGCGGCGTGGGCGACGACCAGGGTAACGTAGGCACCAACAGCAGCTGTCGCAACAAAACGCCACAAAAAACAACAGCAAAACACAAAACCAACAGGCGCAACAGCCAGGACGAGAAGAGCACCGCCACCAACAGCAACGTCAACAGCAACATCAATGCGACGAGAAAAGCGACTGCGGCAGCGAACGATAGTGACGCCAAGGATTGCGCCCGCGACGAGGACAAAGCACAGCGCCAACAACAACAACCATCACGACAACCACCACCACCACCACCACCACCACCACCACCACGACAACCACCACCGCCACCACCGCCACCACCACCACAACAACAACAACAACAACAACAACAACAACAACAACAGCAACAGCAACAGCAACAGCAACAGCAACAGCAACAGCAACAGCAACAGCAACGGCAACGGCAACGGCAACGGCAACAACAGCAACAGCAACAGCAACAGCAACAGCAACAGCAACAGCAACAGCAACGGCAAAGGCAACGGCAACAGCAACAGCAACAGCAACAAGAACAACAGCAACAGCAACAGCAACAGCAACAGCAACAGCAACAGCGACAACAACAACAACAACAACAACAACAACAACAACAACAACAACAACAACAACAACAACAACAACAACAACAACAACAACAACAACAACGCAACAACATCACAGCGCCTTTTTGGCGTATGGAAGAGTGCCCATGACCGAGTTTCCGATGCGTTGCGCCGGCTTGCAGCTGCCCCTTTGCCGATTTCCGGGTGCACCGTGCCGACTTGCTGGAGTAGGATTTGCGCTGGCCACGGCGCCCAACGCCTGCCCTGTCTCTTCGGGCACGATTTCCAGATTCGCGCCATGCTGCAATTTCAGGCAGACGTACCTCTTGACCCGCTAAGGGGGGCTCTTGGTCGAAGTGGGAACTCATACCAATTTCAATACGAGGCACAAATTCTGGATTCGCGCCTCTTCTGCTAACCAGGCAGGCGGGTTTTTCCCCGAACGCAAAAAACACTTCTTGTCCACAGCCCACAGTCAATTGGATTAGCAGCCGTGCCTAGCGTGCCAGTGTTGAGAAGAGTCTGGCTTTGGCTGACTCTGGCTCTAACATGCACACCTATTAATTTTCACCAGGGGCAATTCCTTTCTTGCTCGTGCTTGTTTTGTCTTAGCTGTTTGAGTCAGGGGAGGAGGCCTGTGACTTTTTTTGGAATGGGCTGCTCGTTTCGGCCCTCTTGTTTTGTGCTTCTGGGCGCATTCTTGCGATCCACAGCGATTGAGGAAGAAGACGTACTGGCTTTGAGAAGGAAGGTTGCGTGGCAGGACTGGCCACAATGTGCAACCTTGCTTGCGCATCGCATGCTAGCACTCAGCGGCGCTGACCAGACATGCCCCACAGTTTATGGCTCAGTAGCGAACACAGAAAGGCGGCTAGTTGGTGGATAGGCAGGGACTAGGGATGTCCGACCAGTTCCTGGCTGCAGCTCTGGTCTTTGCCGGCAAGATCTATGAGTCGCCCCATTTTGGAGCAGGTGTCTTTGACATCTGGCCCGAATTGGAGCCCAAGCTGAAGGACCCCTTTCGAATTAAGAAGCAGATGCTGCGCGCTTGACATTTTCAACCCTTCTGTCCCCGAATTCCGTTCCGAGCGGAGCAGGGGCCCTGAAAAAGCACATCACACACCAAGCATGTGCCAGAAGACTTCTGCACTTGTCATGTGTAAATGGGCGCCTGGCAAAAGTCAACACTTGCGTTTGGTTTGCTGATATGAAGGACCTCATTCCCTTTGTGTCCGAGTCTGGAGTTTGCTACGCTGGCTTCCGCGGAGCTGGCCGGCTTCCTCGGAAGGGCCACGTACATGTGAGCCAGCTACGGCCACACGTGAAGGGAGCTTTTCATGCTCCTTACCGATCCAGCGTCTACGCTGCTCTGGAGGCTCCGCTGACAGATGACAGGGGAAGGGTCGCGCTATCGGATTTCTGGTGCTTGTACGTCGAGCAAAGTAGAAAGCCGTCTTGTGCTCTGTGGGCTTCTGTGTCAGACAGGATTGTTTTCAGACGGGGAAAGTTCCACTGCTATGCATTTTTCCCTGGCACACTTGTTTGATGGCCCTGGAGGAGCTAGTGACAAGAGAGGAGGTGCCTACACTATGTGTAGCCCGAGTAGGAGACGGGTTCGGGTCGGATGGCGCAATTGCCAACTCAGCGGTGCTTGCAGCGCTTACCATCACCGACAGACAGTGACGGAAACGCCAGATCACGTAGGCGCAGCTTAGGAGCTATCTCGGTCACGACGCAGGCAGCTTCTGGCACATCGCAGGGCCGAATGATAGCTTGCTGCTTGGCAGCGCTTTGTGTAACTGCGTTAACTGGAGTCAGGAGGCCGCCCGGCGTAGTTTTTTTTTAGGCCGCTGCGCTGCGCTGTGTGCTCAGTGGAGCAACAGGAGCCTAGACTGCTAACGCCAACTGCCGGCAACACTTTGTTTGTACGTGCTACGTGGCAGCCCCCAGTTTCTAGAATTTACAGTGCAGTTGCGCAAGATGGGGCCTAAACATATCATTTTTTGTCTTCTGGGCCACGATGATTTGCGCGGCTGCTCTTCCATGTGTGTGTGTGCCACGCTGTGTCCAACACAACAAGTGAGGTTGTACAAAACACCCGGTTTGCTGCCAGTTGTATTGAAAGCTTGCGATTTTCGAGATGCAGCTGCTAAACTGTACTTCCTGTACTTGTGTACTGCGCTCGCACCGAGAGGCTGCCTTGTTTGAGAGTGAGCTGCTAACATGCACTTCGTATACTACACTGGTTCTGAAAACGTGCGATTTTCGAGCTGGAGCTGCCACAGCAACGCCACAGCTGTCGCAAAAGGTCGCGAATTCCAGATTGAAAGTACAGTTATAATAAGGGGTTAAAAGAAACAACAGCCCCGACAAGTAATTCTGAGAATGCCGTTTTTTTCCATCCGTATGTGACGACTTTTTGACCAATTGGCTGCTTTACTTGTGGCCAGCATCCACCTGCAAAGTCAACCGCTGGCTGCAGGCATGCCTTTTTTTCCATCCGTATGACGAATTGGCTGCTTTACCTGGGGCCGGTATCCACCTGCAAAGTCAACCGCTAGCTGCAGGCATGACTGCCGCATCGATCAAGCACCAGCTGCACGCGGCGCTGGACCCTCTAATGATCGTGTCGATGATCGAGAGCATGAACATCCTGCAGGATTGCAGCACGGAGGCAGAGAAGGTAAAGATGTTGCGGGCGGTGAAAGACAAGTGCCCCGGCTTGTGGCGCAGTTGCTTTTTAAGCCAACTTGAATCCAAACAGAGCTCACGCCAAACCTACGCGCTCAACACATTTGTTATTGTGTTGCTTGGGTTCACGTTTGAGCTAGAGGCAGACCCCGAGCGTCTCGTTCCCGTTGTCGGGCGGCTTTCTTGGGCAGGGTGTTTATTAGATGAAAGGGCTGCGCCGGGACGTACAAAGGAGAAACTACATCAGGTCCGGGAAGGGAACTTGCGTAGGCAGTTCGCACGCCCGCATAATGTGATATTGTGTGGGCAAGCGGCTTGCGCGTGGTTAGTAGGCCCGTTTTGTGAATCTGTCCCTATCCGGGCGGGCTGCCAAACGGTGCGCTTCTAGTTCGCACTCAAAGTGCATTTCAAGACAGAAGCACTTGAAAGTTAGGCCCAGTGCCAAAAAAACACGAGGGGGATACTCAGCAGGGTTGTTTTGGGCCATCGCTGCGCCTGCGCTAGGTACAACAGCTCGGTCATTCTGAAGCCTTCCCTGAAGTTGGATGGGGCCACAGATACTATCGTATCCAGGCTGTTGTGCTGCCCGGCGGACATCTTGCACACTTTGCGACGCGATGTGTCAGAGAACGGGTTCAGCGGCCCGTACACGTACTCGCTGATGTGCTTCCCTGGCCTTTTCCCGGGAGGCGCAGCTGCGCGAGCCAGTGTCCCTACACTGGCATTCTTGGTTGGGGAGGATGCTTCCCAATATGTCGTAGCTTTTGTGTAAGGGCGATAGGAATTGAGCAGTTCACGACTTGCGCGTTGCTGGCTGGACACACATGTGACCATGTGACCACATGCTGGTTTTTGGCGCAGTTTTTCCAAGCCATCAAGCCTCAGCAATCCGGCTCTTGTAGGACTGACAAGAGACTGCTCGCACAAAGAGTTCAGGGAGCTGTTCCTGGCAGGGAAGGAGTCCTGCTTGGGAACCCGGAATTTCTGCATGGAGCGGTTCAAAGCGAACAGCAAGGCCCCGGCAGTGACGGAAGCTGTGCAGCACTGCAAGAGATCTTTGCCTGCAGTGACAGCGCCCTTGTTTGGACAGCCCGTGTGCAAGCCCCCCAAACCCGCCTTCGCTTTTGCGGCTTGCTGCGCTGAGGGCTGGTCCTGTCAGAGAACCTGGCGCGCCTTGTTCTCCGATCTGAGGCCGCTGTAAATCAGTGGCGGCACGAAGTGCTGGATCACAGGCACGACGGATCGCTTGATGCGGTGCAGGCCATGGAGACACCGGAGAACTTCAGATTGACGGAAATCGCAGCATCTCTACTGCATTTGGGTCAGATCTTTGGGCTCTTGCTTTTTTGGATTCCTGCAGAAGTTAAACTTTTTGCTGGGTTCACAGCACTCAAGGAATGGGCGTGCAAAGCAGTTCCGGGCCTGAGGTCAACTTTGACCCGCCAGCAACTGCAGGTGGAAGGGCAGGTTTCTCACGACCTTTCTCGGCCAGACGCAGCAGCGGCATACGCCAACCTTCTGGAGTCTGAGTTCGGCCAGTACACTGCTTTTTTGGCTGACTTGACCACGCGACAGACCGCCTCAGAGGAAGAGCTGAAGAAGCTTGCAGCTGAGGACCTGTCTTCTTGGCGCGCATCCGCAATTTTTTGGGATGGTTTACGGAGATGGAGGCTTTTTGCAGCTCTGACGACGTTTTGCTGGTAGTGGGGTCCTCTGAAGTGTGAAGATTTTAGGGGGCTTATGTTTTTGACCATCCATGCAAGACTGTAACACCATTTTCTGACATAAATAGGTGTTCCTCCTTGCCCTTGCCCGCTGGTCCTCAGAAGTGCTTTGCCAGAGTTGCGAAAGTTAGATGGCCTGCTCCGACCAAGCGAATATTGGCTTCGCTTTTAGACATTCAGTCCGAGTCTTCAGGACAAGGAAGAACTTCGCCGCGTTGCAGAGGCGCAGCTGCTGGGCACCGTGTCAAATGACTCGCAGGAGACTACCAACCAAAACAGCGTGCGCGGTGGCTGGTGCCGAATGCACCACATCGTGGTGGCTGACTTGCCTGTGAAGGTGATGCCGCTGATCACGGCCTATGTCCGGCGCTTTGCTGCAGAGAGGTCGCTACCTCTAGACTCGGTGGCAACGCTTGTCCTGGGCGACTTCAGTGGTAAGCCCTTTGTCTCCAAGGAGACTCTCACGAGTCTGCAGTCCTTCGTGGCCAACTGTGACCTTCCATGCTTGTTTTTCGTGCCGGCTGTCACGCCGCGGACAGGCGTTGCCAGAGTTGGGCACCTTCCAGAAGCTGAAGAAGGCTCCCTTTCTCAGTCTGACGATGCTGGCGAGGCTCGCAACCACAGGCTGCCCCTGTTTATCCCCGTTTAAATCATGGGTGGGCTTTCCTCAGCTTTCAGGCGCAATCAGTTTTCGGCTTGCAAGCGCATGCAATTTTGGTCTCGCGCGCGCATTCATTTGCAGGTGCGGTACTTTGAGCAAGACAGAACTGCGCAGACGTAACTCACGCACTCCACGCCTGCCGCAAGCGAGCCAAAGCGCGACGCATTCCCCTTCCCTGCGCAGCCGCGTGACTACTTGCGAACGCAACTTACCCACCCCTGCGAATGCAACTGCCCCCCCCCGCCTGCGATGCGGGAGCTGGAGCTGAACAGTTTGTGCGCCGGAGCTAACTTGCGGCGGATTTTTTTCACAACGAAAACAGGGCCCGGGCGGGAGCTGGATTATGTGGCAGGCGCCGTGCTTTGATCGATGGCGTGCCCCTGTGAGACCTGGGTTCTTGCGTGCTCCGACACTCAAAAACACCCGTGCGTCAGATTCGCCCGCGAATGTGTGTTTGTGTGAAGCGACCTGCAAGAGCGCTTTTGCGGGAGCTGGATTACGTGGCAGGCGCAGTACTTTGAGCAGTTGCGTGCTCCTGTGAGACTATAATCGAGCGCGCCCAAATTTGAGGCCCCAGCCTTGAGGGGAACCAAGTGGTTTGTTCGAGGATGCCCGTCCTGTGGTTTGACTGCAAGTGGGCATGAGCATTTTGACAAGGAGACACTCTAGTTTGTGGCAATGGCGCCCGCCTTGCAGGCTGTGGTTGTTGCGCTGCCTTCCTCCACGCCAGTCATTGGCACTGGCGGCACGATCGCGCAGCCAACCAAGAAGCGGCGAGCCCAGCTTCAGAGCCGGAGGCGGGAGTTCCGGGCGGCCTTGGCGCCGTCGACGGTGCTCGACGAGGACTTCAGCTTGCACTTTGACTGCTCCCGCAACGGAAAGGTATCCTGCTCTGGCTTCAGCTTGGAGCCAGTAAGCACCGACACCTGGCTGAGCAAGACCTGCATTGCCTCAGGCAGCGCAGGCCCTTTCCCCCGACCCAGCTTAGTCGTTGCCACGTCCAAGACAGCCGCAGTGACTGCAAGAGCGACTGGCGTGGTGAAGCAGGCCCGTTTTGTAATGGCAAGCGTTTCTTGTGCTGCCCTTGCTTCAACGCTCGCATCGCGTCGCGCATGCAGGTCTGGACACATGCACACGCCCGCCGCCAGACAGACTAACCCCCACACACGCACACAAAGAGACACGCGCGGGAACGTATCGACGCGCGGCAGCGCAAGCACGGACACGTTGTGCGCGCACGCGCGACAGACAGGCAGAGACGCGCACACAAACACCCACCCACCCGCCCACACAGCCCGCCCGCCCGCCCGCACGCACACAACCACACACACAAGCACACACACACACACCCACACCCACACCCCCACGCCCGCACGCACGCACACAACCACACACACACACACCCACACCCACACGCACGCACGCACCCACGCACCCACACACACACGCACACTTGCCCGCGCGCGCACGCACGCACGCATGCACGCACGCACGCACGCACGAGCGCACACGCCCGCACGCACGCGTACGCGCACTCGCACCACGCACACGCCGCGCACTCCGCGCACGCACGCGCCGCACTCGCACACGCCGACGCACGCCCCACAGACACAGAAACATCCACACCCACACCCACACCCACTGACACACGCGTACGCGCACGCGCCGGCGCACGCACGCACGCACGCACGCGCACACCCACACACACACACACACACGCACGCACGCACGCACGCACGCACGCACGCACGCACCCACCCACACGCACGCACGCACGCACGCACGCACGCACGCACGCACGCACGCACGCACGCACGCACGCACGCACGCACGCACGCACGCACGCACGCACGCACGCACGCACGCACGCACGCACGCACGCACGCACGCACGCACGCACGCACGCACGCACGCACGCACGCACGCACGCACGCACGCACGCACGCACGCACGCACGCACGCACGCACGCACGCACGCACGCACGCACGCACGCACGCTCCATTGCGCACGCACGCACGCACGCACGCACGCACGCACGCACGCACGCACGCACGCACGCACGCACGTTCGCTCTTTTCTTCTTTGTTCTTTCTTCCTCTCTATCTCTCTCCTCTCTCTCTCTCTCTCTCTCTCTCTCTCTCTCTCTCTCTCTCTCTCTCTGTCTCTCTGTCTCTCTCACGCAAACACAAACACACAGAAACACGGACGCGCGCTCACGGGCATGCTCTTGTGCACTGACGCGCGCAAGCAGCGTGCAGCTTGCGCGCAGAATGTTAGCGCATGCGCGCGGGCTGGCAGGAGTCTCCCCACCGCTTACTTGCAGCTATTGCTTGGGATGTTTGGGCTGAACACTAGGAGTACTGGACAGATGTGCCTATTTTTTTGGAGTTGAAATTGATTTGGCTTTTTTGGTCTTTGCCGCCTCAGCAGGTGGCTCCGGGCGAAGCCAGCTTCGCGGACCGATCGCAGAAGGGCCCTTTAGCGTACCAGAAACTTTTTGAATCCGTGATAGATGGGCTGACCACCAGTTCCCAAAAGAAGTCTTCTTTGGTTGTGGTTGCGTTGGAGGGCGGTGTGGCTGATGACGGCCTGGGAGTTCTGAAGGCAGGCCAGAGCAAGGGCCAATTCCCTGTTGGGTACCTTTACCTGGAGCGGCATGACCATCTCAAAGGCATTGCCCGAGTGCTCCGGAGGCAAGTACTTTTTCGATTCAATTTTCTGTGCTGTGCAGTCTGGCACGCATGCGTGTGTGACATGGCCCGAGGCAAGGCTCATGTCGGAGATTTCCGAGCTGCTAGTGTCCAAGGCCCTGACAGTGCCGGGATTTACGCCAGGCCGCAACTCCAACCAGAAGAGCAAAGTGAACGTGTCTGAAGAGGCAAGGCTGTTCAGCGAAGGCTTAAAGGTGCTCAAGCTGGACACAGAAGCTAGGCTGGTGGTGCCTTCTGACTCCGACGTTGCTTCGTCTCACGCTTCAGCGTCGGTGTTCAGTACACTCGCTACAATCCGGGAGAAGACAGAGAAATTCAAGGTGCAAGTGGGCGCAGGTGACAGTGCGGACGCGGCGGTTACCTTCAAGAGCAAGGAGCTCTTTCAGCAGCGGCACACGGTGGCTCAAGTTCTCGGCTTTGACTTCTGCAAAGGGCTTAAGCTCCTTGTGCACTCCAGCGGCTGCGCGCTCTACAACGAGACTGACTCTGAGCTTGTGGTGGGGGCAAAGGGCCCCACGCCACTGATCGGCTACGGAGCCATGTCCGTGATCACTTCAGCAGAGTCCGAGAAGTTCGGCTACTTGGCGAATTTTCCACGAAAGGAAACAAGTTGCCTGATGCGCCACGCGCCCTCTGCAAAACGCTTACGGGGCCACAGACCCAAAACGCAATCAGTGGCATTGCTTTGAGTGTGCGGGGCTATCCACGCACGCCCGCGCGCACGCACTCACTCACCCACCCACCCACTCACTCGCTCACCCGCTCGTTTGGTCTCACTTTTACTGTGGCACTCTCACTCACACCAACTCACTCTCTCCAACTCACACTCACTCTCACTCGCTCGCATTTGAGCTCCAAGTACTCTTCACGGACTTCAGTCACGAAATCTGCGCCCAAGCTCCCAACTATGGCGCCTGCCACGAAATCCGCGCGGCCTCTCGCGGAAACGAGTCGGCTGCACGGCAGGGCCACTGAAAGCGACACCCGCGCAAACGCTTGCGCGCGCGTACCAAGCAAGACGCCTCAAGCAATCACCCCTGAGTTGCGCAGCGCCAGAAAAAGGGGAAAATACAGCAATCTTAAGAATGCCCCGCGACGAAACCCAGCGGCGCGTGCTCAGTGCCTCACCGCGGACGGCTGCGATGTCTCCTCGCGAGCACGGCCTCCACCCCCGACACCCCACTTTTGAAAATCTCCTGGCTTAAGAACTGCCGCTCCGCGCGATGACTTTTAGCTCGTGGAAATTGTGTGTGCATCTTCATCATCTTTAGGAGACAGAGATGTAAAAAACTCTTATCTCACGTGTATCGTGGTTATGGTTGAGGAATGGTACAAGCAGCCCTGTTGACGCCATCTAACCGGCAGGAAAAACGATGCGCAGTGGCAGTGCTTTGACAGCTCTGGGGCAAAGGGTGAGGGGTGTTTTTGGGCTGCCCGGGCTCTAGCAGCCACGCTTGCACGGACAACCTCTCGTTCTAGAAGTGAGCGCGCCAATATGAAATCGAGAATAGGAGGCTCTAGGGTTAAATTTTAGCTTTAGCAATGGATGGCGCGCTTATCCATAGCCAAAATGAAAAGTCACGGGTGTGGTGTTCGGCCGTGTGAACAGCTTGCGCAAGTCGCTGTGTGGAATCTGTTTCTTTCGTGGAGACACAGCCGCCGCCCTAAGGCGGACGCAAGATGCAGTGGACCTTGACATCCGCCACCGCAGCCTCAAAGGTCCTGATGCTTCGAGCAGGAGATGCGTCCTGCGCGCAGAGCGTTGGCAGCGTCTTGGAGGATTTGAAGTACAGCCCTGATAGGCCCGACGTGGCCCTGTATGGCCACGATGGCAGCACAACAGCAAATCGACAGCTCATGCTCAAGGCACGCCTGCCTATGCTGGCAGTTGCTGGCGAAAACCCAACCGCCAGCCAGGTCACGCTTGCCAACGCAGGTCTTCTTGTGCAAAAGCCTTCGTCTCCCAAGCTGAAGCTAGTGCGTGTGCTGCAGGCAGCGGAGAGCCCAGCTGCCCCAGCATGCTACCTGATGCCTCGCCAGCAGAGCACACTTTTCTGGTTGTGTGCGGAAAAGCTAGCGCTTGCCCCGCGTGAAGTTTTGTGCTTGTAGGAGTAGCTGCGATGCAAGGTCTGCCTGGGCTTGCTTTTGAAGCTAAGTTTGCAAGGCCTGAGTCGGCAAGGGTTTTGCTCAGGTACAGTATGTGACAGCACCAGTTAAGTGCAGGCAGGCCGGCCCTGTACCAGCGCAGCTACCCTTTACGCAGGGCCAGCAATTTTTCCGAGTAGGGAGCTGCTGCCGCACGGTTGGGCGCTGTTGCAGGGCCCGTAGTTTTCAACAACTCAGAGCTGCGTAGCTTGCCAGATTCCAGCGCTGCCTCGGTGTGTCTTCAAATCTGTTTGTGTGATTCACGCTTCCTATCCCCAGAGTGTTTCAAGCAGCCTGTGGTGACACCTAGCCCCGCGAAAGACTAGCAGTAGGAAAGGCAGGCCTGCAAATTCCCAGGCAGCTCTTGAGGAAACCCCACAGCCGCTGCCATCAGAAACTCAGCGACAAAAGGTTTGGAGCGATTCCTGCATGTGCTGAATGTGATTTGCCACGCTGGGCACATGTTCGCTCAATGCGTCTGTCTGCCCTAAAGACTTGAGTGCAAGTCTGGTTTGAGCACTGCGAGTTTCTTGTCGCGCGCAGTCATCTTGACACGAGGACTACGCAGCGTGCCAGAGAAGCGGCAGACCATGGATGTGCCTGCAGGAGCGGGGATGCTTGTAGACTTTGCTTGCTCTTCCCCTACACATCAACCGCCCAGAATATGTGGGGGTCCCTTGACTGGTCCAGAGTTTTTGGCCCGAGTTTGTCCTGGTTTCAAAACGGAAAGGGAGACCCCATTGCAACAGTAGGGTTCAGAAAGCAACTTTTGAGCAAGTGCTTGTGAGGGGAAGGGAACCTCTTAATCTGCAGTGTCCACGATGCAACTTTGGAGGTATGACTTTTACAGGGAAGCGACCCTGGCCACTTATATTGGCAGGTTTTGGTGTCAACTAGGATCTTCGTTACTCCCTCCAGCAGGCTGTAGACGAGCAAAAAGCTGCTTCGTTTCCCCTCTGGCGCGGCAAGACGCCTAGCATTTTCCCCCACTGCACGCCCCCACACACGGCTCAGCACAGTATCCATGCCTGCCACATGGTAAGCACGCCCGCTCACAGGCACCTACCGATGCCTGGCAATTGGGAAGCCACATGGTGTGAATGGTAAGCGCGCTCAGCACTGTCACACACACACACACACACGCCTGCCACGCGGTAAGCACGCCCGCTCATGTGCTCGCTCAGCGCTGCCAAATGGTAAGCGCGCCCGCTTAACACATGCCCGCGTGCGCCCATGATAATCGCGCTCGCACGCGCGCTCGCTCAGCGCTGCGCACACGCCTGCCACATGGAAAGCGCGCCCGGCTCTCGTGCACACCCGCTCACGCCGGCGCGTTGCTTTATATTTAGGCGGAAGGGGTCAACAGTAACGCACTGCTGGCCATGAGCAGGCGCCATTTGTTTTGTTGCGCTGGGCGTCTTTTTTCTTTGTCTGTCAGGACTTCTGCCCGCGCAGCCTCCAGCACAGCTGCCTGACCTGGCAGGGTGTCAGTCAAGCGCCGGCGCTGAAGGCGCAGCGCCACTTCCGTCCACGCTGCCCAAAGATCTGCCGGCCTCCCTGCCTTCTGGGCTGTATCGTGGATCAGGAGGACAATTGGATGTGCAAGCTCAGGCGATTCTGGGTCACTTGATTCAGCACTTTCGCGAGTGCTATACTGAGGACACTCCGTTGCAAACAAATTGTGTCATTCATATCTTGCAACCTTCTGCTTTACATCCGAAAACGGGCCACGCCATTTGACTTGCCCTGGCAGGTGCTTGCGGTCTTAAACTTTAACTCCAGCACCCGGTTGACAGGCTTCTTGAGCAAACTGACCGGTCTGCAGAGAACGGTGGTCCTTCGGCACATGAAACATTTGGGAGTTGACGATGACCAGCCTGTTTGTCTCAACATGCCGCGGTATGGCGGCGGCCGCCCACGGCAAAAAGAAGAACCAGCAAGCAGCGTGGCACTGCCCAACATGGTCTTGCCCGAAGATTTGCCTGCAGAGGGCTTTGAGCAGGAGCAGCCACTATTTGGCTCTGCCGAGGACGGGGCCGAGGAGGGCCATGTGGACTGCGCCGCAGGGGCGGTTGCCGAGGAAGTGGAGGCGCTTCTGCCGGGCTTGAACTTTGGTCTGCCGCTCGTCCTTCAGCCTGCCTGCGCACTTCGGGTTTCTAAGCCCCTAGCTTCGCGTGTGAAGGAACACATACCAAAAGAGAGCGGGCGCTCTCCGACAATTCTGTTGTCAAATCCCTGTGCTGACCCTGGCCGCATTCGCAGTGCTTTGATCGTAAGTCCTGCCAACTTCCAATAAGCGAGCGCGATTTATTTTCTGGCATTTCCATTAATTTACGATATATTTGTCTGCCAGTGGCAACGCTCAGGAACGCTAACTCTACGAGTCTACAACACGTGCTGCGCTGCTGGAAATTGGCAGCCGAGAAAACAAAGGCTGATCTGGATCCCTGCCAGTACGGAGAGTTAGCTCGCTTGCCCCTGCACCAGAGGAACATAATGGTTGGCCTTCGCCTGGGCGGGCTGGACCACAGCTGGTTTGCCATCGCACTACCTCCCAGACCTCATATCTGTTTTGGGCAGTTGGTTTCCTGGCGAGTTCGGGGAGCTGAATCATTCCAAGCATTTCGTAACCACCTTCAAAGCTTCCTGCGTCCGAGCTATGCGAAAATTCAAGTATTGGGATCTGCACGCTCGAATGCCCGCTCTACAAATCCCTTCGGATGTGGCCATCGTCAGTGACGGCATTTCAGCGCAGGATGGCACGCCGTTGCACGCCACCCTCATTGTGCAGGAGGGCCGCTCCAATCGACTTCAGGTGCACTTGCTTGGGCTTCACCCAGTGGCCGGCATTGCCAAGGATGCAGTAGTAAGGAATGTCTGCTTATAGTAACCTAATTATTTGGGATTTTTGGTCCCAAAACAGCCAAATTCTCAACCCGCTGAACGTTTTTTCCGATGTCACCGGTCAATGTCACCACTCCGTTTTTGGTGCAAAAAGCGCTGAAAACGGCGAACTCCGAAAAGTGCGTTTTTTCGTGTCCGGCGTCAAAAGTGCAGCCCGGGGCTCCAAATTCGCTCGTTTTCCTGCGAAAACCGGCTCCAGGTGTTTGCAGTGCTCCGAAATCCGTGTTCTGCCTCGAAAAACCTGCGAATTCCAGCCCGCCGAGCTTGTCACCGCCGATGTCACCGGTCTCTAACACGTCAGCCCGCCGAGGCACAGCCCAGAGCCAGCCAGCGTCTGACGCGGCAGCCCGCTGAGGTGCTTCCGAGTAACACGTCAGCCCGCCGAGGTTTTTCCACGTAACGCGTCAGCCCGCCGAGCTCGTCACCGCCGAAGTCACCGGTCTCTAACACGTCAGCCCGCCGAGGCCCCGGGGAGGAATCGAACCTCCGAAACGTCGCTACGGAGAGCAACGCCTAAGCCATCTCACCATGGGCTCTCGTTACCTGTCCAAAACGGCGCTTTTTGGCCCAAAAACGGTCTCACCGCGATGTCACCGCTTCGTCACCGCTCTCTAAAAGGCTTGGAAAAGCGAAGTCGGAAATCCGACCTCGCTCCAGGCCGAAGTCGGATTGGGGCCTAGTGCGGGCCTGGCGCGGGCCTGGCGCGGCCCTGGTGCGGGCCTGGTGCGGGCCTGGTGCGGGCCTGGTTGCGGGCCTGGTGCCTGGTGCGGGCTGGTTTGGGCCTGGTGCGGGCCTGGTGCGGGCCTGGTGCGGGCCTTGGTGCGGTGGGGAAGCGCATCGCTTCCGGAGTTGGGTTTCATCCCGAAAACCCCATTGCCGGGCCAGCGCCGAAGGTCCGTCAGCGATGCTGTCCTCGCAGTATCGCTGACAGAGTGTTTTTTCACCACTTACACGCCCTGCCGTCAATCCTGTCGTGACCACAGGATTGCCCCTTCAATCCTGCTGTGGCAACAGGATTGCTGCCTCAATCCTGCTGCGGCAACAGGATTGCTCCGGCCATTCCTGCGCCACACACAGGATTGCCCTGATGCAGCACCAGCAGCTCTGGCTTGGAGCCGTTCTTGCCCGAGCACAGCCTTGTGATGGAGCCGGCCTTGCTGTAGAGCTCCCAGGCTTCAGGCACGTCGTTGATGCTCAGGAGGAAGGGCAGGCCGCTTGCGAAGAGCGCGTCTCGGAGCTCTGAGTGGAAGGTCAGGTCATGCCCCCGCCTCCTCGTGCCATAGTAGTTCATGCTGCGGCCTGGGAAGATGTAGGGAGGATCGGCGTAGATACAATGCCGCGGCGCTTGGCTGGGCAGAGCGCGTAGATGGGCCAGTGCGTCCTGGCATCGCACGGTCACGTTTGTGGGAGGCCGTTGCAGACGCCGCACGCTGCTCAGCCCCAGCGGCCGCTGCTGTGTGAAGGAGCCCCACTTTCCCGAGAAGCTGTTGCGCAGCAGGACGTACGAGCAGGCGGCCCGACGCCCGGCGCGGCCTCTCTGAGTGCCCGGCAGGAGGCGACTGAAGTAGAAGCGCCTGTCTATCTTGCGCCCCGCCAGGCGCAGCAAGGAGCGCAGGAAGACCGGGTCTCGCTTCAAGTAGCAGCGGTGCAGGTTTGCGACGGGCTCGAAGGCGTCGACACCACGCACCTCCAGGGCCGGACGCCGGGTTGCGAGGTAGTACTCCAGCTTTCCAGAGCCGAAGAAGGGAGAGTGAAGCACGGCGACGTCCCCCAGCAGCCGGTCCACGTGTGGGGCCAACCACGATTTGCTTCCCATGTACTTCAGCCGCATGCCAGCCTTTAGATTCATCCCGGTCTCACTGCCCGGCTTCCCGTCGAATTTGGGAAGTAAGGCAAAGGAGATGGGGAAGATCAAGCTGTTTCCTGCGGCAGAGTACAGCAGCAAACAGCCCTCGGACCCCGTGGTGCCCCTGGTACCATGTACGGGCATCTTCCTCGGCCCCAGCAAGTCCGGCAAAACCGTGGCGCTGATCAGCATGATTCTGGAGCAATACCGCGGAGTCTTCGAGAAAATCTATATCTTCAGTCCGTCCATCAATATCGACGATGGCTGGATCCCCGTCAAGAAGTACATAGAGGAGGACCTGGGGGTGAATACCGAACGGGAGAGGGCCTACTACGACGAGTGGGACGAGGCAGCGCTGCGGGACATCATCCAGAGGCAGCGCAAGATCACCGAGACATCCAAGAAGTTGGAGATGAAGAAGCTGTATCAGGTGCTGATAATCTGCGACGACTTCGCAGATAGCCCACAGCTGCACAAGGCCCACGGCGCCCTGGACACGCTCTTTATCAGGGGTCGGCACCTCCAAATCAGCACCTGGGTGAGCTCACAGAAGCTGAGACTAATCAGCGCAGCCGTGCGGGTCAATCAGCAATTCCTCTGCTGCTGGAGGCTGCGCAACCAGCACGAGCTGGAGGCCGTCATCGAAGTGCTCAGCGCCCTGCTGCCGAAGGACAAGCTGCACAGGATCTACGAGCAGGCGACCCGAGAGCCCTACAGCTTCCTCTTCGTCTACTACCTCAAGCCAAAGAATGAGATGTTCTACTTGCGCTTCGAAGAGCGTTTCGCTCTGGAAAGAGAAGGTGATGGGAGCGGCGCTCAGCTTCCTGGGCCAGAAGCTGTTCGCTAGCTCCACACTGATCAGCGCACGGTGCGAGAATATCTCCTGCTGCACCTCCGTCGCAGCAGTCCAGCCGCCCGTCGTTCGCAGAACGGGTGGCTTCCTAAAGAAAAGAATGACGACGATCTACGTGGACAGCCGCAAGAGGGTAGCCGGCTCAGACAGCGACTTCGAGGTAGACCTGGGAGAGTCCCTGCACCTGCAGCAGGCTGGCCGTCTATAAGATCAGAATCGCGGACAGCTTTTTGTCGACTGATCGCGGTCGCTACCTCTACTGGGTGGACGCCGCGCTCGGCACGCTGAACTGGGCGCTGCTGCCCGAGGGCGCCTACACGGGCTCCCGGCTGGCCGCCTGGATCAGCTCCGGCTTCGCTACTGCTACCTACAGCGAAACCACGAAAAGCCTCAGCGTAGCCTACGACGGCAACCGCCTCATTCTGAACGATCTGGAGCTGCAGCAGCAGTTCCCTAACGCTGTGGACTACCCCACCTCGCCGGCCGCCTCGCCATCCAAGCCCTTCAGCATCGACCACATGCTCGGCCCGAGCTTCGTCTCCGGCGGGCAGCAGGTCTTCGAGTTCGTGCGCAAGATGGCATACAACGAGGTCTACCTGCGCTGCCCCCAGCTGGCCAACGCCAGCCGCGTGCTGGGCAATCTGGGGGACGACATCCTGTCCAAGATAACGCTGAAGAGCGGCGTGGGCACCATCGTGGAGACCGGCTCCGATGACGGGCACTTCATGGCCGATAGGGGCCCCATCACCCTGAGACACCTGCGCTTCCGGCTGACAGACCTGGAAGGCCAAGTCGTCCGACTGCGGGGCTCGTCGTTGTCCTTCGTGCTGTTTTTGGATCACGTCTAATTCCCCGAAGGTCTTTAAAAAAAATATCTTCTATTAAAAAACCGATGAAGCAAGCGCAACCGGCGCCAAGGCCTATAGGCAGGCCCCCGGGCAGCAAAAACAAGCCGAAGCCGCCCGAGCTGCCCCAGGCGAAGAGAAAAAGAATGATCGAAGACCTGGCGAGGAGAGAAAAATTGATCGACGACCTGCCCATGGAGCCGGCGTATGACTCCCCCTTCCGTCCCAAGAGGGTGAGATTTCCCACAAAGCCCAAGACGGCTCCCAAGGCTGCACCCAAGGCAGCAGCAGCACCCGTGGCCAAGGCAGCGCCCATGGCCAAGGCAGCGCCCAAGGCAGCACCCAAGGCAGCGCCCAAGGCAGCACCCAAGGCAGCGCCCGTGCCCAAGGCAGCGCCCGCGCCCAAGGCAGCACCCAAGGCAGCACCCAAGGCAGTTGCCGCGCCAGCTCCCAAGCCCAAGGCAGCGCCCAAGGCAGTTGCCGCGCCAGCTCCCAAGCCCAAGGCAGCACCCAAGCCCAAGGCTGCGCCCAAGGCAGCGCCCGTGCCCGAGCCGCAGCTAGAGCCCGAGGCACAGCCCGAGCCCGAGGTACAGCCCGAGCCCGAGGTACACAGAGAGGTACGGCCCGAGCCCGTAGAAGCGCCTCGGCCGAGCGAGCGCGCCATGCGCATGCTGGAGAGGCAGTCGGCGTACGACCGGCTGACGGCGGGAGCTAGCGTCCTAGTGTAAAAACCATGATGATCATAGAGCCTCGCAACGAGCCGCAGATGCTCCGGTGGTTTCGAAAGACGTACCCCAGCTACGACCTGCAGCCGCTGCTGCTGAAGCGCCAGCGAGAGCTGGAGGAGGCGAGGGCCTACAACGCCTGGCTTGGCGAGCGCCGGCTGGCCCAAGAGGGGCAGCGGCACCTGGATGATGTGAGCCGGCTGACGGAGGCCGTGCACCGCCAGGTACCTCAGCTGCGCTACGCGCGCGCCGAGCGCAGGGGCGTGGAACGCGCAGCGTGCGAAGTTGCCGCGCAGTAACCCATAAAGAGATGAAGACGCTTCGGTCCCACGGCTTCAATCAGCGCCCGCGCTTCGAGCAGGTTGTGGGCTACCTGGAGCGGAACGAGCCGCTGCCCCTGGACCAGCCGGACCGCAAGGCCACCACGTTCGACACGAGCCACTTCTACTTGGACGATTTCGTGCAGTCCAGCGAGGACCCCAACCCGCAGCCTCTGCAGCACACGCCCCTGAGGGCGATTCCAGAGGAAGGCTTCCGCACCCCCGCCGAGGCCACGGACGAGGACTTGGCCCGGATGCGCCAAGGCGGAGGAAACCGCTTCGGCGAGGACGACCTGGCAGGAGACCCAGAGGCAGACGCGCTGACGAACAACGGCCCGGGCCCGCCCTCCATCACGGGCCGTCTGCGCAGCGCGGCCGACGGAGCGCAGGCAGCAGCGGACCTGGTGGGCGCAGGAGCAGCAGGGCTCGCGGCGGTGCAGGCCTTCCGCTCCCAGCTCCCCCAGGACGCTGCTGAGTACGTGCGCATGAATGTATTGCCCCGCCCAGGGCCGCAGCCGCAGCCACCACCGCAGATCATAGGCCGACCCGACGACGTAGAGCGCCTCCTGGACGAGGCGGGGCAGCGCGCGCAGGAGGTGGAGCGTGGCGCAGCACAGGCTATAGAGGAGACGGCAGCTGTGGCCGCAGAGGAGGGAGAGGTTGCCGTTGCCGCCGAGGGCGTGGGCGGGGCCTTTGGCTACTTGGGGGGCCTGGCAGAAGGAGCAGCAGCCCTCGCACCTACGGCGGGCGAGGTTGCTGGAGCGATGGCTGCCACGGCGGGAGTTGGCGCAGCGGCCACGGCAGGGTTGGCTGTGGGACTCGCAGGCGGCGCAGCCTACGGCCTGGCCCGCGGCACGGGCTGGGTGCTGGAGAACACGCTCTTCCGGCCTCAGCAGGGCAGCGAGGACGCGACCGTGCAGGACGTCCGGTCCGCCAACGGTATGAACGACGCCACGCAGCCCCAGCACTTCACGCTGCGCACCGGCAGCAGCACTTCGGGCAGCCCCGCAAGCAGCCGCGCCTCCTCGCAGTCTGGCTTCCGAGTCCAGGCGCAGACCAATCACACGCCCCGCCCCTTCTCCTGGGGCCTGAACCCCGTTACTCTGCCTCAGTCCCAGCCGAACTCCCGGGCAAGCTCCCGCAGCTCGGGGCAGTCGCGCCAGAGCCGCCTGCCTCCGCCGAGCTACGACCAGCTGGCCCGAGACATCGAGGCGGCCTAGACTCTCCTTCGCCGTACGAACAAAAATGAGTGTTGCGCTACATGTAAAGAAGCATGGAGGTAGTCACAGCCGGAGCACAGGATGAGTTGATGCAGAGCGTGGACTACAAGCTGAAAACCAGCAACACCAACTACGTGACCGCACGGCACGACGTGCAGTATTTTCCCAGCTCGCTGAGCTCCTTCTCCCCCGCCACCTCGAGGGTCTGCCGCATTCCTCTGACCAGCGGCACCTCGTTTATCGACCCCGAGTCGATCAAGATCGCCTTCAGAGTCAGAAACACGGACGCCACCCACCCGCTGGCGCCTGCCACTCCGAACCCCGCCTGTTTCATCCAGAGGATCCAGGTCTTCGCCAACGGCCAGCGCTGCGACGACATTAACTACTACGGCCGCACCGTGGCCGTGCATGACCTGCTGAAGGGCCGCGAGTACAACCAGAACAAGCCGTGGAGGGCTTCGACGAGGTGAACAACTCTCGGACGCCCCGCGCGGTGCACCAGAGCGGCTACGCGGACGTGCTGCTGCGCCCCACCATGGTGGGCATCCTGCGCTGCGGGAAGATGCTGCCGCCGCAGCTGAACCTGGTGATAGAGATCGAGTTCGCGGACGCGACGACAGCGCTGTGGTCCGAGAACGCCGGGGCGCACCCGGCGGGAGCCACGCTGAGCACCGACCAAGACGTTCTGGCCTCCCAGGTCGTCCTGAACTCTGCCCTGGTAGAGTCCTTCAACCGTGTGCTCCTCTCAGGAAGGTCGCTCGTGTTCAGCTACCACACGGTGCACACACAGCAGTCCACGGTGCCTCCGGGCGTGGCGGAGCACAACGTCACCGTAGAACTCACGGGAGCGTTCGTGACTTTTTGGGACAACGACGGGCTCTAAGATCCACCTGCTGGCCAACCCATCGGTGCGGCCAGGCAGGAAGACAGTCTCCTGGAGTCGCAGATGCAGCTGGGCAGCCTGCAGTACCCGCACAACCCTATGAAGGGAGCCTCGGAGCACTTTCACTTCGTCTCGGTCCTTGCGGGGACCTACGACGACACGGTGCGCAACATCGACATCGACCGCGCTGGCTACCTGCGCCACAGTTTCATCGCGGGCTTCCCGACGGAGCGAGTGCCCAAGATGCCCCTCAGTGGCGTCAGCACTCGTTCGGGCGACCTGGCTCGGTTCACTTTCAAGGCGCTCGACGGCACGACGACGGACGTGTTCATCCACCTGATAGCCTATCAGCTGGTGACGCTCACTGGCACGGGAGTCTCCGTGCTTGACTAGTAAGGGTCCATAGCTCAATTGGTAGAGGCTCTACAGCTCCGAAGCCTGGAGGCCGCAGGCTCGATTCCTCCCGGGCGCGGATCATTTTTCGCAGGCGAGTGCCTTTTGGGTATTCATTTTCCTACCTCTACCCGAGACGGATCTTCCCATTTGCTGGGGGCAAGAAATTGCCGAGACGGATCTTCCAGCCTCCAGCCCGGTGAGCGCCACTACCTAGGAGACTTTAAATCCAAGGTCCGAGACGGATCTTACCATTTGCCGGGGGCAAGAAATTGCCGAGACGGATCTTCCCACCTCCAGCCCGGTGAGCGCCTCTCCTGGGGGCAAGAAATTGCCGAGACGGATCTTCCCGACCCCAGCCCGGTGAGCGCCACTACCTAGGGGGCTTTTATTCCAATGTTCCGAGACGGATCTTTCCTTTTGCTGGGAGCAGGAAATCCCCCGAGACGGATCTTCCCGACCCCAGCCCGGTGAGCGCCTCTCCTTAGAGTAAGAATTAAGCCCAAGGCCCGAGACGGATCTTCCCGACCCCAGCCCGGTGAGCGCCTCTCCTTAGAGTAAGAATTAAACCCAAGGCCCGAGACGGATCTTCCCGACCCCAGCCCGGTGAGCGCCACTACCTAGGGGGCTTTTATTCCAATGGTCCGAGACGGATCTTTCCTTTTGCTGGGAGCAGGAAATCCCCCGAGACGGATCTTCCCGACCCCAGCCCGGTGAGCGCCTCTCCTTAGAGTAAGAATTAAGCCCAAGGCCCGAGACGGATCTTCCCGACCCCAGCCCAGTGAGCGCCTCTCCTTAGATTAAGAATTGAACCCAAGGCCCGAGACGGATCTTCCCGACCCCAGCCCGGTGAGCGCCTCTCCTTAGAGTAAGAATTAAACCCAAGGCCCGAGACGGATCTTTCCTTTTGCTGGGAGCAGGAAATCTCCCGAGACGGATCTTCCCGACCCCAGCCCGGAGAGTAAGAATTAAGCCCAAGGCCCGAGACGGATCTTCCCGACCCCAGCCCGGTGAGCGCCTCTCCTTAGATTAAGAATTAAACCCAAGGCCCGAGACGGATCTTCCCGACCCCAGCCCGGTGAGCGCCTCTCCTTAGAGTAAGAATTAAACCCAAGGTCCGAGACGGTTCTTCCCGCCTCCAGCCCGGTGAGCGCCACTCCTTAGAGTAGGAAATTACCCTGGTCCGAGACGGATCTTTCCCCGAGACGGTTCTTCCCGCCTCCAGCCCGGTGAGCGCCACTCCTTAGAGTAGGAAATTACCCTGGTCCGAGACGGAACATTGTTGAGACGGTTCTTCCCGCCTCCAGCCCGGTGAGCGCCACTCCTTAGGGTAGGAAATTACCCTGGTCCGAGACGGATCATTGTTGAGAGACGGATCTAAAAAAACACACCCAGGTCCGAGACGGATCATTGTTGAGACACTGGAAATCATTGTTTGAACGTCTTAGCCTCCCCTTTCAAGTAGGGAAAAAACATAATGCCCAGGTCCGAGACGGATCATTGTTGAGAGACGGATCATTGTTGAGAGACGGATCATAGTGGAGAGACGGATCATAGTGGAGAGACGGATCTTAAAAAAACATGCCCAGGTCCGAGACGGATCATTGTTGAGAGACGGATCATTGTTGAGAGACGGATCATAGTGGAGAGACGGATCATAGTGGAGAGACGGATCATAAAAAAACATGCCCAGGTCCGAGACGGATCATTGTTGAGAGACGGATCATTGTTGAGAGACGGATCATTGTTGAGAGACGGATCTTTCGGGTGGCCTTGGAACTGGAGACAGGCGCCAACCAATTTGATGCCCGCATTGAGTTCAGCGTTTGAGCGGATCGTGCATGGACCGAAGGGTTTGAGCGGATCGATCATAGCCTGTCGCCATGCAGCAGCACGCATTGACCGAGGGCCTGCTGGTCGCCATGGAGGAGTGGGCGGCCAAGCAGCCTGCCGCCCTTCCGGATGCGCTGGAGGCGGTGGAGCGCATCTCCGAGCTGCTGGATCTGAGCGGCTTGTTCTCGGCGCTGCTGCTGCACCCTCGCAGAGACAGGAAGAGCCTGCCCTACACGGGCGGCATCCGAGTCAGCGGACTTGACTTCGGATACCCTTGCCCCTACGGCGCTTTGGAGTCCTACCTCACGAAGGACGGCTGCCGCGTGATGACCAGAGATCCCGGAGACGATCTTTGGGCGCAGACGTTCGACTGGCTGGCTCCCGAGCCCTCGCTTGGGAACCTCAACGCCGACACCAAGGGCGATTTCCTGGAGCTGACCCTGGCCGCGGCTGCGCAGGTGCTGGATTGCGCTGAGAAGCCCTGCAGCGAGCCGCTGATGCGCTGCCTGCACGCCGCGCGGCTGCTGATCGAAGATGCCGCGCGCACTCTGGAGGAGCTGCAGCTGTGGGGCCACCCGCTCCTGCTGAGAGTGACGCGGGAGGTAGATGGGTGCAGCGTCAGCTGCAAGTCCTGCCCAAAGTGCGGAGGCGCAGTCTTCGGGCAGTGGCGGTATGCCACGTGGGGCGGCTTATTGGCCGCCGTCGGAGCGCATGCCTGCTAAGAAAAAAATGATATAAGAAATGCCCCTCGCTTCAGTCCGGGATGCTCTGCCGATCCGCAAGCTCTGCCGTGGCCGCGCGCGCAATCTCCTCGCACAGCGCCGTAGGCATGCTATAAAGCAGCTCGCGCGACTGCCCCCTGACCCTCTCACGCTGACCCCCCATGAGTCGAGGCCCCCCTTGAGCGCCCCTCAGATGCCTCCCGTCCTCCCACGCGTCGCACCGACTGCCGCTCCTGCACAGCCCTCGGCTCGGTCTCCAGCGCATGTTGGTCCACAGTCGGGTCTGCTTCCTGTACGGAGTCCCGTACATGCAGTAGGTGACGTCCACCCAGGGTAGGCGCTCCATGAACGGGCGGGTCTTCAGCAGCCCGGTGGCCGGATTCTCTATGACCCACATGAGCGGGTCGAAATGCTCCATGATCTCGAGGGCTCTGAGCACCAGCGCGTCGCCCTCCTCGAGTCGTCGAGGGCGCATCGTCAGAGCTCGGCTGTACTCCGTGCAGACCGGGCTGGCCCAGACCATGTCAAAGTGCCCCGGCGGACACAGCGCGTAGTCCCAGCTCCGGATGTCGCACAGGATCGTGGGCTCAAATTTCGATACGATGTCCAGGGAAACGTCCTCCCACCCTGCCGCCTCGAAGGCTCTGCCAATCGACTTTGTGCCGCAAAACAGCTCCAGCAGTCTCGGCATGTTTAACAATTACCACCAGCACAACAAAGCACGCACAGGCAAGGGCGCGGGACAAGCAGTTTCGCATGCTCGGACCAATCTTTTTTTAATCGGGGACAGAAAAGGATGACGAGCCAGGCTAGCATGTGGAAGTTGGGCGAGGTGCGCTCCAATGCTAAGGGTGGCAAATTCCTGTGCTTGGAGCCGCTGTTTTGGCAGAGCGAAGCTTCGCTGGAAATCCCATGGGAGCCCAGGGCCTTCTCCGAGGGGCAGCGCCCCAGCGTGAGCTTCGCAACCGATGAGCGCGCGAGGCTCTTCTGGGAGCGGGCCGAGACCGATCTGGTCGAGCAGCTGGCGGCCGCATCCGAGCGCGTCTTCGACGCAAAGCTCACGCCCGAGGCTGTGCGCCAGCGGCTGCTGCCCTCTGAGAGGCAATCGCGCGGCGGCGATTGGATGCTGAAAGCCAAGCTGCCGGCCCACGCGCGCTTCTGGAACGCCGGCGGCACGTTTGCGGACCGCCCCGCCGAGCTGGCTCACAGCGCCGCGCGCGTTAGGCTGAGAGCTCGCAGCTTGTGGTTGATGAGCGGCATGTGCGGGTTGAGCCTTGAGGTCGCAGATCTGCGTGTGGAGCCGCCTTCTCGAGAGTGCCCGCTGTGATTTCTTCCGATGCCGCAGCCTTTTTTCGCTCAGTAGAAAAATTCAGAATGGCCACCTACGTCCTGGAGCGCCGCGAGCAGCTGAGGCCTGTGCTGAAGGCCGCCGTTGATGCCGAGGCGCTGAAGCGGGGGGCCTCTCGGGAGGAGGTGAGCCGCCTGCACGATGAGCTCGCTCGGGGAGCGCCCGTGCTGGAGCGGCTGATTGCAGATGGGCTCGCTGGCAGGTTCCCGGCGGAGGAGGTCGACATCCAGAACTGGAAGGAGATGCTGAAGCGGGCGCAAGACCTGCAGCTTAAGCTCCGCAAGCGCTTGAACCAGCGCGCGGCCCGCACACCCGCCATGGCCGAGGAGCGCCAGGAGGAGAGCTGGGCGCCGATGGAAGCGCTCCGCGAGAAGCGAGAGGCCCTGAGGCAGCGCCGCATCCGCACGCGCGATGTCGCGACGCTGGCCCAGATCGAGAGGGAGCTCCTCGAGGTGGAGGAGCAGGAAGATCGCTGAGCGGCTGCCGGTCTCGCTGGCTGCAAAGAGCGCAACCCTCGCCGCCTTGGAGCGGCTTGAGAAGGCGCGCAAGGAGCTGGACGAGGCCTCCAGAGAGCTCCTTGCTGCGCTGAACCTGCAGGGCAGCGCCACCGACTCGCTGTGAGTGATCCGGGGCAGAACAGAAGCCAGGACAGAACGCCAAAGAAAAAAAGAAGCGCCCGTCCGACCGACTGAATATTTTATTATTTTTCTATAGAAAGCAATTTATTCAGCTCAAACCAATTCGCGCCATGACCTCCGAGCTGTCTGATCTCATCTGGGGCCGCCTGGGCCTCGCCGCCGTCCGGGCGGTGCCTCTGGAGGAGCCGCGCGCTCCCAGCGCCGAGGCCGCAGTGACAGAGCTGCGCCCGCGCGGGGCCGCTTGGACCCGCGAGCTGCGGCTGCGCCCTCTTCCTGGGCAGCAGGTCTTCACCATCGACGCCATGCGGCTGCTGGTGGACCGGCTCCAAGACCTGCTGGCGATTCGGCTGCCCTTCCTCGCGAAGGTCAGCTTCCAGATCCTGCTGACGCGCCCGGCTGCGAACGATGAGGACGAGGACCGGGTGGAGCTCACGCACTACGTCCTCAGGCTGGCGCCGTGGATCGTGAGGCCCGCGTCTCCGTCGGCCCGCGCCGGAACCATGATGGCGGCCATCAGGACGAAGTTCGAGGTGGCGCTCGAGCGCTCCCGCTTCCCCGAGTCCGACTGGACCGTCGTGGGCATCACGGCGGCGAATCTGCTGACCGCGCCCTCGCAGCAGCTGGCCGACATGCCCGCGCCCCCGCCGCCCAACGAGGCGGGAGGCTGCTGGAAGGAGCTGCCCGAGACCCTGGCCAAGAAGAAGGCCATCTGGAACCCTCAGAATGAGGACCACCGCTGCTTCATGTGGTGCGTCCTCGCGCACTGCCTCGGGGTCGAAGGGCTCACCTGGCGGGAGCGGTCAAAGACTGTGAGCTGCTCGGGCTCCTTCTTCTACCCCGAGATGACCCGCCGCGGACGCCGCCCCGCGGGCTGGCAGCCCGCTCTGGCCGACGCGGGGGTGGACTTCTCTGGCCTGCCGACGGACCGCCCCGTGGGCTTCGACGACATCGAGGCCTTCGAGCTCCGCAACGCCGGGCGGGTGGAGGTCTTCGTCTTCGTGTGGCAGCAGACCCAGTGGACGGACGGGCTGGAGTACTACCACGTCCTCCAGCAGCGCGCCCCGAGCGGCACGGGCGTCGTCCGGCACACCGTGCAGCTTCTCCTGCACAGCGGCCACTACAGCCTGATCCACAACTTCCAGGCGCTGGCCGGCAGGCAGGGGCTGACCCTGGGAGCCACGCCCACCAACACCGGCGGCTGCGCGGAGTACAAGTGCCCGAGGTGCATGGCCCGCTTCACCGCGAAGGCCTCCTGGCAGCGGCACCGCGCTACCCAGTGCTATCGAGAGATAGCCGAGCGCACTCGGAAAGTGCCGCTGCCCGGGGCCGAGAAGAGCCTGCTGCGCTACAGGGGCAAGGCCTCCGCAGAGCTCGCGCCCCTCACGTGCTACGCGGACCTCGAGGTCTACAGCACGCCCGCCCCGACGGTCCACATAGCGCAGCAGCAGCCGGCGCGCCAGACCGTCGCGGCTTCTTCCTGCTACGTCGCCGTCGGGCGCTGCGGCTACGTGCCACCCGAGTAGCTGAGGCTGAGGCTCACGCACCACGAGCGGGACAGCGGCAAGTTCCACGCCGTCCGCGCCATGCTGGACGACCTTCTCAAGCTGGCCGACCACTACCTCACCTGGAGACGCCGAACTCGGGCCGTCAGCATGACCCGGCGGGAGGAGCTGGAGCACAGGGCCGCCACTCCTTGCAGGGAGTGCCTCGCGTCCTTCGAGACCGCTGAGAAGAAGCTCCACCACTGCCACGGCACCGGGCAGTATCTCGGGGCGCTGTGCCACTCCTGCAACATCGCGGCCCAGACGCCCAAGACCATCCCAGTGGTCTTTCACAACGGGGGCGGCTACGACTTCCACTTCCTGCTGCGCTACATCGCCACGATGGGCTCACCCGTCAGCAGGGCGCCGCGCGAAGAGCTCGGCGAGGACAGCGACAACGAGGGCAGCGAGAGCGAGGCAGAAGGCAGCGGCAGCGAGCCCGAGAGGCCCATGGCCAAGGCCGCGCCAAAGGCCGCACCAAAGCCCAAGGCCAAGGCCAAGGCCGCGCCAAGGCCCCTCAGCGGCTGGTGCGCCCTGCAGGCCGCGATCAAGGAGGGCGACTACAGCCACCTCTGCCTCCGAGTCCTCTGCAAGGCGGGCGAGAAGTGCCTGCAGATGAGCTGGGGCCCGCTGAGGTTCGTGGACAGCATGAACGTCTTCCCCACGAGCCTGGCCAGCATGATCGACGACCTCAGGGCCTGCACGCACAAGCAGCTGCCGGAGCTCTTCCCGCTGATGGCCTCGCTTCACCCCGAGCTGCAGCTGCGCACTCCGACGGGCTCTCCGCCTCAAAGACGGCCTCTCAAACAGCGGCGGACGCACTGCGACCTGGAGCAGGCGTGGGACTGCATCCTGCGCAAGCTGCCCATGCCTTTCGAGCACTTCTGCGGCGCCGAGGCGTGGGAGATGCCCGCGGTGTGGGAGCAGCACTGCTACGACAGCGTGCTGGCGGGGAAGGCGGTGAGCGCAGAGGACCACCGGCTGGCCGTGAACACCGCCAACGTCATGGGGTGGGAGACCTTCCGCGAGTTCCACGACTGCTACCTCCACACCGCCGTCCTGGCCCTGGCGGACGTGATGGAGAGCTACCGGGACTCCTTCCGGGCGCAGTCGGGGCTCGACCCCATCCACTACGTCACGCTGCCCGGGGCCGCCTGGGACGCCATGCTGCGGCACTCGGCCCGCGAGACGCCCATTCACCTCATCACCGACGAGCAGGCCTACAGGGACGTGCGGGCCTCCGTCATGGGCGGGCTAGCTGCATCTTCCAGCCCTTCGCTCAAGCCAACAACCCCGAGCTGGGCGAGGAGGACTACAACCCCGAGAAGCCCGTCAGCTGGATCTCGTACTTGGACTTCAACGCCATGTACCCGGCCGCAATGACGCTGCCCATGCCCAACGGCCCCTGCGTGGCGGTCGCCCTGCCCGAAGACAACGCAGCGAGGCTGAGCTGGCTGCACGAGACGTGCCTCTCGAGCCTGAACTGGGAGTCCGACGCCGAGGAGGGGAGCTACCTGCTCCTCGTGGACTACGACTTCCCCCCGGAGCTGCACGACCACTTGGACTGGGCTCCCCCCGCGCGCATGAAGGTCGGGAAGGGCCTGTACGGGCCGCATACCGCGGACATGGCGGAGCGCCTCGGCCTCTCCCCGTCGCCCTGCGAGAAGCTCGTGCCCTTCCTCGGCATGCACGTGGAGGAGGGCGTGGACGGCAAGCGGCTCAAGTTCCTGCGGGACGTGCTGTGCGCCAGGGTCTGGAGGCTGCACAGGGCCTACCGCTTCGCCTGCAGCCCCTTCATGGCGGGCTTCATGGAGCTCAAGCACAGCGAGCGGAGGCAGCTCAAGACGGCGGGGAGCGTGGTCGCCGAGAAGGTGGTGAAGCTCACCAGAACGCCATCTTCGGCCGCTGCTGCATGAACCCCGACAAGTTCAGGAACACGAACGCCTACGTGGACCCGGCCAAGTTCGAGCGGGCCGTGGGCAAGAGCTCCGTGACGAACTTCGAGCTCCAGATCAACGACTCGGAGGGGTTCCTGGCCTTCGTGTAGACGCTCAAGACGGACCGCAGCAAGGCCTGCATGAGCGTGCCCACCCAAGTCGGCGCCCGCACGCTGCAGCTCTCCAAGCTCATGATGGAGAAGGCCTACCACCTCCACATGAGGAGGCTCTTCCCGAAGATGAGGCTGCTCTTCACGGACACCGACTCCGTGATGGTGCAGATCTTCGAGCTGCAGGACCCGCTCCACGCCATGGCAGAGGCGAACCTGAACGGCGCCGCCCTCTTCGACGTGGCCGGCAAGTCCAAGGACCCCGAGAGGACCTGAGCGCGCTCTCTGCAGCGGCGCGCGCCAAGGCCATCGAGGTGATGGGCCAGCTGGGCAAGCTCGGCGACGAGACCTTCCCCGCCAGGATCCTGGAGTACGTGGGCCTGCGCTCCAAGATGTACAGCATCCTCACGGTCCAGCCCGACGGCGCGCGCAAGGAGAAGCGCAAGATCAAGGGCGTGCCGAAGAAGGCGGTGACCAACGTCCGGCATCTCGAGTACCGGGAGGTGCTGGAGGAAGGCAGCGAGCGCAGGGCGGCCTTCGCGCAGCTGCGCAGCCGCGCGCACGAGATAGCCGTGAGACCGTAGAGAAGAAGTCGCTCTCGCCCTTCAACGACAAGGTCTACGGCCTCGACGCTCACAACTCGCGGCCGCTGGGGCACTGGCGCAACCTGGAGCAGCTGCGGATGCAGGGCGCTTACGCTCCGCCAGGCTCTGCGCCCTTCGACCTCGTGATGGAGTTCCTCGTGGGGCCCCCGCCTCTGGGGCCCGCTCCGACACTGCCGCTGCGGCTGAGCCGCTGCTGGGCGTAGACTGTCGGAACCTGAAAAAAGAAAGATCCCGTTTTCTCGTCTTCTCGCTTTCTCGCTTTTATGATTTCGAACCGCCGCAGCGAAGCATTGCTGCTCAATATGACTTCCTCAGCGGCCTTCCGATGCGTGCAGGCATGGCTCCTGGAGAAGCCCGCTGCGTGGGCGGACGAGGACGCTCCCTGCCTTGCGGCTGCTCTGATGGCCCAGCGGCCTCCCTGCGACATGCAACGCAAGCGGCCCCGCGAGGACGCGCTGCACGAGGCCGAGCGCTCGCACCAGCGGGCTCGCATCGCGGCCCTCGATTGGGAGCTCCTCGTCGAAACGCTGCGCGGCATGGAGCTGGAGCGCGAGAACAGAAATCTCCGCCGGCGGGTGGGCGGCCTCAACGATATCATCGACAGAGATCGCGAGCGAGCCAGGGAGCGCATTGAAGAGGTGGAGCACAGCAACCGAATTCTCCGCCAGCAGGTGGCGCAGCTCAGTAGGATCCTTGCGCAAGCGTACAGATGAAAAAAAAGATCCCGAGGTCTCGTTTTCTCGCTTTCTTAATGATTTCGAACCGCCGCAGCGAAGCATTGCTGCTCAAAGAGATGACTTCCTCTGAGGCCTTCCGGTGCGTGCAGGCATGGCTCCTGGAGAAGCCCGCCGTGTGGGCGGAGGCGGACGTTGCCAGCCTTGCGGCCGCTCTGATGGCCCAGCGGCCTCCCGCGCGGGCTCGCGAGGATGCGCTGCTCCAGCCGAGCGCCTGCACCACCGGCTCCGCATCGCTGGCCTGCGCGGGCAGCTGGAGCGCAGCTACGAGCTCGGCGAGCGAGATCTAGCGCTGCTGCAGACGGAGCGGCATTATGCTTCTCTGCTTGAGGATGAAGTCCACCGTGAGACTTTGCGCCGTGAGGCGCTGGAGCGCCGCGTCGAGATCCTCGAGGAAGAGAACAGAAATCTTCGTAGGCGGACACACTGACGAGCTAGAAAAAAGAAGCCCGCCAAATGCTCGAATGGTCCCAAATGCTTGATCACTCGCCGCAGCTGCTCAAAGAGATGACTTCCTCCAAGGCCTTCCGATGCGTGCAGGCATGGCTTCTGGAAAAGCCTGCCGCGTGGGCGGACGAGGACGCACCCTGCCTTGCGGCTGCTCTGATGACCCAGCGGCCTTCCACCAAGCGGCCTCGCGAAGACGCGCTGCTCGAGGCCGAGCGCTCGCACCAGCGCCGCCGCATCGAGCTCCTCGAGGAGCAGCTGCTCGGCGAGGAAGCGGAAGTCCGACAGCCACGTCTCTGCGGCTCTTCAAGCGCCGGCCACGCGCTCCCAGCGGGCAGAGCTTGCCCTGCGCTGGTTTGAGGCTCATGATACGTGGAGCGGAAGGTGGGACGCGTGGGACGCGGTCCTAGATCATGGGGGCCCGCCCGAGCCCCCGGCCCGACCTGACGCGAAGAAGCTAGTCAGTGAGTGGCGGGCGGAGCTGTCGCGAGATGTAGAGTAGAGACGTAGAGGCACAGTCAAAAAGGAGGTGGGAGCCTGGGGCCTCTCTGTCGCCTCCGCTGGCGGGATTGCACCTCCAACCCCCGCGGTTCGGGAGCTGAGTTTTCGGGGACTTTTCGAAGATCCCTGTGCACCACCTTTTCCGGCCACCCCTCCAAGCCAAACCTCGCCCCCAACTCCCCGCTCTCGGCGGAGACAACCCTGTATACCTTTTCGCTCCAGGCTATCTCGTTGACCCTGTAGGAGCCCCTGCTTTCGATCGGCTTAACCCTGATCCGAACCATATCCCCGACCTTGATTTCCGGGCGGGACACCTTGTGCTTGGCCCTGCGTTCGATGTTGCGCAGAGCAATCTCTGCCATTTCGGGGTCAGAGTAGGCGAGGTTCGGCGCCACCTGCGTGGTAGCGTGCTTCCTCCCGTTGAGTTGGCTCAAGATGTCGGCCAGCATGAGGTGCCACTGCCCCCGCCGGCCCGCTCCGGCTGCTATGCGGCGCAACATGGCCTCCTTGATGGTGCGGATGGTGCGCTCCGCGAAGTAGGCGTGGCCCCTGGTCACCTGCTTCTCGATGTCCCAGAAATTCATCAGCTCCTTGAACTCCCTCTTGAACTCGGCGCCGTCGTCGGAGTACACGTTGGCCGGCACCCCCAGGGCTTGGAAGACCTTCTTCATGCCCGCCGCGGTGGTGCTCGCGAGACGGTCCTTCAGCGGCTCCGCGGCCACTTTCTTGGTGAGCGCGTCGCTGGCCACCAGCATGAAGGGGTAGGGCTTGCCGCCGAAGGCCCTCATGTCGGCCAGGTCCACCTGCAGCTGGTTCATGGGCTCCAGAGGCACGAAGCTGTTGTAGCCTCTCTGCGGCCGGTCCTGGTTTACCCGGAGGCCGTCCAGAAACGCCTTCACTCCCCTCTGGAGATGCTGGGGTCGCGCACCTGGGCCTGCTGCAGCGTCTGCGCTATGCTGCCGAAACCGGTGCGGGGATCCTCGTAGACGGCCTTGATGGTTCGCCTGCGGGCGTCGGCCATGTTTCTTATGGCTTCTTCGGCCCCCGCTGGGCCTGCCAGGCTTCCACCTCGTCCAGCCGGGCCTGGAAGCCCTTGCACACCCCCCAGAGCACGCTGGTGAGGTGCGAGTAGTCGAGGGTGACCATCACCGTGCCGTCGCTCCACCTCGCGGTGCCCGTCAGGTTCTTCCACTTCGCTCCTGTGAAGTCGTTTGACGCGAAGCCCAGCCTCAGGTCCTCGTTCATGTCCAGGCGCTTGTACTGCTTGGCCTCCACGGAGTCGAACAGCTGCTGGAGCTCTGCCACGTCGGCCTCGGCCATCTCCGTCTTCACCCTGCTGTCCGACAGATTCGTGAAGCTCGTGTTGCAGACCACGTTGCCCGTGTTGCCCGCGATCACAAGGCAGCCGGGGTTCCTCTGGTTCGTGGTCAAGGACAGCTGTGTCGAGAGGCTCTTCGTCTGCACCAGCGCCTCGTCGTTGATCATGATGAGCTCGCACTGGTGCGCCCCGCCGTCCCGCTCCAGGAAGACCCTCGCGCTCTGGTTGCCCAGCAACCGCAGCTCCGGGCCGCTGTCGGGGGCCGCGCTGTTGTTGGACACTTGCAGCTTGCTCCAGCCCGCCCAGTTCTTCGTCAGGAAGAGATCGTCCGAGAAGTCGGAGGTGTTGGTCACGATGAGCGTGTTGGAGGCGAAGAGCTGCGGCGCGGAGACCGTGCCCGAGCTTGTCACGTCGCCGCAGACCACGCTGCCCGTCGACACTCCTCCGCTCGTGGCCGTGAAGGTGCAGTCCAGGCTCTCGCAGTCCAGCGGGCCCGCGGAGGCAGCTCCGGTGATGGTCAGCGTGGCGCCCGTGAGCGCGCCGGTGGCTGCGAATCTCGCCGCGGTTGCTGCGCCCGAGGCCGTCAATGTCCCCGTGGACACGTCGCCCACCGTGGTGAAGTTCCCGGCGTTGGCCGTGTTGTTGATGGTGAGTGTGTGCCCGTGATTCCTGTGGCGGAGCTCAGCAGGCCCACGCTGGCCGCGCCGGTGATGCTCAGCGAGCTGCCTGACACGGCCCCTGTGGACGTCAGCGTGGCCCCCGGCGACGGTGCCTGTGGCTGTGAGCGCTGCGCAGGAAACGGCGCCCGAGGCGTCCACGCCCGTGGTGAACACGTCGGTGCAGTTCACGTCGTTGCACAGCAGCTGGTCGCAGCCCACGTTGCCCTGCGCGGTGAGCCCGTCCAGCGTGGCCGAGCCCGTGAGGGCCAGCGAGTCCGCCAGCAGGTCCGTTACCTAGACCGCCCGAAGTTGTCATTTTGGCATGTTCGCGAAGGTGTATGAAGTGAAGTTGCGAGAATGACAACATTGGATTTTCGCGGCGTCGTAGACACGTCG
Source organism: Effrenium voratum (assembly GCA_963377175.1). NCBI lineage: Eukaryota > Dinophyceae > Suessiales > Symbiodiniaceae > Effrenium > Effrenium voratum. The sequence continues at coordinate 64,881 of CAUJNA010001566.1, forward strand.
CGCAAGTTGCAAAGACGCATGGGCATGCCTATACTTGCTGACACGTGTTGTCATAGTTAACCACACAACAGCTACGCAGGTCCATGAAGGAACCCCGGCTTTGTTGTTCCTGAACAGCGCGCACACTATGGGGCGTACAATCTCACTGAGCATTCTATAGATCTGCGCCGCGGCGGGCGCCCGGGCGCCTGGGCGTTCGCATGAGCGGCTTGATCCGCTTGATCCGCTTGATCCACTTGAGCCACATATTTGGTTTGTCTATGTTACCTATAAACTGTTTCGTTTTGTATATTTGTACACACGTATGAGATACGTTAGGTGTGAGACGCTTGATCCGCTTGATCCGCTTGATCCGCTTGATCCACTTGAGCCACATATTTGGTTTGTCTATGTTACCTATAAACTGTTTCGTTTTGTATATTTGTACACACGTATGAGATACGTTAGGTGTGAGACAGGAAATGGAAAAACATGTACGTGGCCGTCACAAACCGAAAAGATGGGAGCTAAGGGACAGCTCAACGAGGACTGATTGATTGAGGGGGCAGAGTTGGTGAGAAAACAAACTGCGGTTTTAACCGGGGCCCCTGCAGGCCTGCAATCCGGGCGCGCCACACGCAGCCACTTTTCAGCCCATGAGCGCCTCACGTCATGCCTCGGGCCTTTCTTCTTGAAGCCCGGACCCCAGGAAACAGTCCAGCAACACGCGGTATCTGTGCAAGCAAGTTCGCTCCATTCTCAACGCATGGGTGCGGGAAGCGATGCGACCAATCTGGCCCATCAGAGACTCATCTGCATAACAGTGTTCATACCTTAGTTTCGATGTCCAAAGAAACGTTGTTGCCCACAGGAAAGGCTAACAACCGAGACGTTGAAAGAACAACTGTGCTAAGATGTTCCTAGCCGCCGCACATTCCTCAACGTTCGCTCGATGTATTCCAGCATGTGAAAGAAATAATGGAACTTGGGGACCACCTTGAAATTCTTTTTGGGCTCAGCACGGCTTCTCCCTGCCAGTTTCTGGTAGAACAGCAAAAACTTGTACCCATAGTCAGCTGTTTTCACGGCATCCCCTTGGACAAACCACTCCTTGTGACTGTCAAGCATGAATTGAAACATGGCTAGCGCGTAACTGCAACAACGCCGGTCTCCGGCACCTGGAACTGCGGGTTCTTCCAATAAATAATGCGCCAGCCAATACTGCATGATTTTCACAGTGCTGGCCTTGTATTGCGACGAAAGTTCCGGGATGGTTTGCCAGGATTCCCTCCCAAATCTGCTCAGATTGAACCGCAAGCTACTGGCTGAAATCTTGTTGTTCTGGCACCAGCGTTTGTAGTGCCGAAAGACTCCCAACAAAAGATGCTCCAGCTGTGTCAGAGTCGCATCGGGATGTTTGGCTTGCAGGTGGTCCAGGATCAAAGCAGGGATGGCACACAAACTGGTTCCTTGATGCACTGTGTGTAGCAAATCCTGCCAGGGTCTCTCACATTCCTTTTCTAAGCTTTATGAAAATAATGATATTGAATTCTGGGTCAACCAATCTAAGAGACACTTAGCTTCACAAAACCGTTGGGGTCAAACCACAAACCTTTTAAGACAAGCTGGGCCTCAAGATTCCGACATTTGCGCCATCCCGGCACAGCCACCCAAGCTGATTGACGGTGAGGAGGGTTGAGGTCAAGGAAAACCTGATGAGAGAAACGGACATCGAACCACGGCGCCTCCTTTCCTTGGCTATAGCAAACACAAAGCAACGTTCAAACCAACCAGCACCAGTGCCCCAACTCAGGTTGATCCCAACACGCAACTTGTTCAGGCTAATTCCATCTCAGTTTCGGAAGTCCTGGTAGTTGAGCAATTTTCCGGCAGGGCAATGCTCACAAATCATATTGGCCATATAATTTCTGATCAGCTTGTGAATCATGACCCTTGCTTCTAAGTCCCCTTTGAAGGCGGCGAAATGGCACTTCCAGTTCTCAGTAGTGAATCTCCTTCCAGCCAACGCATGCTGTCGCGTCCCAGGAAGATAGGAGCGCCCTTTCCAGTCACAAAGAGGGTGTTTGCCAGTTCCTAAAGTCTTGAAGACCCACGCCAGCACTTTTGCAACAGTGTCATGTGTATGGGGTTTGGCAAGTAAGGAGTCCCGCAAGATCAAGATAACCATTTTGTTGCAAATACTATCACCTGCTTTTCTGGTCATGGATGAATATGAATAGATCCATGCTTTCTGGTTCTTGAAGATCTTGACTCCGTCAACATGTATTGCAATCGGCACCGTGGTTGATGGCTCAGACAGATCCAAATCTCGAATAAAATCTTCTTGTGACATGTGTTCCCAGAATTCCTCACACTGAGCAAGGCTGGCCATGAAGCACGCTGCGTGAAACAAATCAAGATTTATGGGAAGTTCAACGTATCCAAACGAGCACTGATAATATGAGTATGGAACTTTCATTCATGATTGACCAAAACCCTTTCCAGGAAGCCAAACATTCTGACAAGATGCCAAGCATTTCAACTTCGCATCATTCGGGTTGTCAGCGACCCACTCCAAAAGGTGGCCAGTCTCATCTCGCCAACGCAGCAACTCCCAAGGCCAGATTGCAGGAATGTCCCGGTCAACCACTTCCAGCCTCGCCCCAGCTTCGCCCTCAACTTCCATGAGATGCGGTATGGCCACGTTATCCATGGGGAGCCTTGTCCAATTTTCATACCACCTTGGGCCCAATGCGGCTTTCAAGAAACAAAACAAGTCTGTCACGCAATTCTAGAAGAAGCCGGGGTTTAACTTGACTACTAAACATGTATCTTATGGTTGTTTCTCTCTCTCACTGTGCTGTAAAAGTAAGTGGCCGGGGCAACATCAACAGACCAATTGGGAGAATGTAATGGCCAAAACAACACGATTTCCCAGAAGCGGTCCTCTCAAAGGAACGTTCTTCATGACCAGACCGGGACCACGAGGCAAGCAGGTGAGCCAGATCGCAACCAGCATCGTCTTGTAGCAAGCCAGCAGCATCTCTGCAGGCTTCGGCAGCCGATGTTTTCTGCCAGGGATCGACACTCAACATGGTTTGAGAAGGAAGCTTTGGAATTTTCTATGTTTCTGGAATGCTTTTGACACTGCACGGTTTATGAAGACCATGTCTAAACAACCAAGCCTTTGCAAGGTGTTTGGCTGGG
>CAUJNA010001567.1:0-60000 GCA_963377175.1 Effrenium voratum
AAAGTATCAGCCTCGTACAAAGACCCGAGCCGAATGCAGAATACCAAATTCAAAGGTAAAAAGGTCAAGAATGAGTAAATGTATTCAAAGATTGTTAAAATTCTCATATTCCTCCCTATTCTCTTATATACCGCCAATACAGCTAACAAAATCCATTAAAACGTAAATATGTTATATATAAAATGTCTATTATTATCAATAATAATTAATAATATCAATATTATTATTATTATCATTATTATTATTCTGTATATATATATATATATATTTATATACCATTCATAAATATGTTTGCCCAAATATTCATCAATATATTCAATATATATATATAATTCATCATTTTAGTTTAATATAAATATCGATTTATAATATAGAATTATATTATATTCAAAATTATATCTATTATTAATTTTATATATGTGTATATATATAATGCTTATATTGTTATCGGAAGAAATAGATTAAAACGAACAATAGTCGTACCATTCAAACACATATCATCTTCTAGCGCTTGCCTTTCTTCTACAATCGATTCTATCTTCAGCCATTTTCCAGAAGGAACTCTAAACGATGTCCGTTGTTCAGGTTCTTATTAAAAAAAAAAAAAAGATGCAGTTTGCATGATTTTTTGCGGGTGCAGTTCCTCACAAGAGTGTATATATGGATAGATGAATGATTCATTATTTGTGCTTCTTCAATATCGGATGTAGGGGACAGTCGCTTCGCTTCAGTCGCTTCGTCGTTCCAATTCGTGGGTCCGATCGATTCAGTAGATGTCCGTCCCCGGCGACGATCGAGGCATTGCTGTTGCGCTAGGTCGTCGGAAGCTTTTCGTCAGAGACCAAGACCGCAAGCGGGGAAGTAGCTCGGTAACGTTCATCTTGGGACCTGGGCCGCAATCGAATCCAAATCGATTGCGAAGCTGCTCTGGATCAGGTCGACAAAATCAAACTGCAAGCCTCAATCTCAAACCAATCCAGAAGGCACACGCCACGTGTTCAATCTTCACACAAGTCAAATTCTTTTGAATTACGGCACAGTCTTGTCGGGTAAGGAGTTGAGAGCGGTTTGGGGCAAAATATGACTTGGAAACCTCAGGTGCCAACTGGCGGCAGAAAGGCTCTGGGAACAAAAGAAAGGCGCCCGCACTCCAGCTGGCCTTCCACGTGCCCCATTTGGGTTGCGCTTGCCCCCCCCCCACCCCAAGCAAGTCCCCCATGGCCTTGGCCGCCAGTTTGGCTTCTGCCAGCAGCCAGGCCGGCGGGCCTTTGGTCTCAAAGAGGCACCAGGCAGGCCACGTCGGCTCCGAGGGCTCCGAGGGCTCCGACTCCAACCTTCCCTCGGACCTGGCAGAAACCCACCGAGTGATCCAACCCAGGCCAAATGTGTATTTTTGCCGCCGCAAAAAGAAAAAGAAGCGAAAAATATTAATGACACCAATGGAAGTGAACCTTTCCCGAAGTGTGACGTGCAATCCGTTTGGAAAAAGAGTGCAGCTTGTCTACTGCTTTCTTGGGCCGTCGGACCCGACTCCGAAAAGCAAGTGGGAATGAGGCTCACTGAATGTCACTTCAAAAACAAACAAAAAAGAAGAACGAGGAAAACACAAAATGTATTGGAAAGAAACCCTTGGAGGTTCCCCCAAAAGGGTTTCGATTCAAAAGACATGCCGAGCGCTTGCCGGAAAAAATTGCTCGCTGCGCGCCCAAGGCGCGGCAAGTCTGGCAACTCCTTTTGGCGCATGGCCTCCAGCTGCTTCTTCAGGATGCCTGGCATCCCAACTCTAGAAACAGTGGCAACAGCCCTCTCAAAGCGCGTTGGACGCGCTTTAGTCTCGCTGGAAAACCCCCAAACCAGATTTCTCTATTGGGTTGCCTTTAGAACAACCCGGAAGATCCCGTTTACATGGAGCCTCTTGGCTTCCCTTTCGCTTCTCTTTCAAATCACCCCAAAACAGGCGCACGACTCAAACAAACCCATGCACCCCAATCCACTCTGTTGCTCTCAGTGGGCCCAAGTGTCCGAGTTTCAGGCACCTCCGACAATACTCTGAAAGGGAAACCAAAAGGAAACTAGCCATTTGTAAGACACACCCAAATCGTCTCTGAGATGGTTGGCTTCTTCTTCCTTTTTAACGGGGGGTTTCTTTGGAATTGGACCCACACAAAAAACAACGTTCAACTTGTGGTTTCCCTAGACCAACCAAACAAGTGGGTACCACTAACAAGGAACCCACCACAGGGTCCAATTGTAAGGAACATGGACCCCCAAACCGTGACGTTCCATGTCAAAGTGGACCTGAGGGTAACTCCATGTAACTCCCAAAAGCCCGTTCTTTTCAACTTGCCGCTTTCCCTAAACCAACGGGGGCAACCCAGCAACCCACCCCCCCCAAAAAAAAAAACGGGAACCCGGCCACTCCATAAACAAGAGACCCCCCAGAAACACCCGGACAGACCTCCCCCCCGTGGACCGATGTCCGGCGCTCGCTCCGGGCGCCCGGACCGGCGGCGCTGAGCGCGGCCTGGCACAGGGCGCTGCCCATCAGCTCCGAGATCTCCGGGGCCTTGTAGATGCTGCCTCGGAGCAGATCAGCTCAGCTGGGGGTTTTGGGGGGGAGGGAAAATGACGAAGCAGAGGGGCTCCTGAAGTGGGGGATTTTCAGCTTGAGGAATCAAGGTTCAAGGTTCATTTTCAGTAAGCTAACGATGTTCATCTCACGAAGGTTTACAGGGATTTTTGCTGCCTCAGACGCGGAGCACATGGCCTGGCAGCTGGGGGGGGGGCACTCTTCCACTTCTCCCCCATTTTGCTCCGATGTTGGTGGTGTTTTGTTTTGTTTTCTTTTATGTTTTGGAGGGAAAGAGGCAAACGAAAAAGAAAAGGGGTAGCTCCTCTGCAAAAACTATAGCTGAATGTTTCGGTCTTGACGTTCCTTCTGAAAAACCCGTGACACCGAAAAACGGGTTGCCTCAAAGGGCACAAGTGGTTTCCCCATATATAGATGTATACTCACAACTCCAACCTGCAGTCCGGGCAACCTGAGATAACGTAGAAGGCTTCGTGAGGAACAGTTGAACGTCTTTGAATGACGAAGACAGAGGTCTCCACTCGGCCTGCCAAATGCAGGACATGTCAGATCAGCAAGAAGAAACGCAAAGGCCACGCATAGTTTGGTCATCCTTTGCCGAGGAGTCCCTCTTCCAAACCCGCCTTCCTTGGCATCCTCATTCGCAGCCAGCAACACGAACTCGCTTGCAAACGGATCCTTGCAAGTAGGAGGTGAATGCAAACATATACTGTCACTCGCCAAATGATGGGGCCCCGTCTGCCTGGCCTCAATCTGCCCGCGTCGCCGCTGCTCATTCAAGGACGTGGCACCGCCAAAGTGAAGGTAGAAAGGCGAGGTGAAAAAGTAGTCCAACCTGGGTTTGTCCCAAAAAATGATGCCCCCTTCATTTCTCTTGAAGTCAACACGAGCCTCGTGCAGAAAAGCCAAAAATTCCGGAATCAGTTCTGGACAAGGAGCACATTCTTCACAGTCAGCCCGTTCTTTTGCAGAAACTCTGTGTTCCTTACGATCGAAGCATGCCAAGCTACATGTGTGTCTGTGCCGTGTCCTGTACAATCGAGCACTCCCTTGCTTGCTCCGTATCGATAGGGGGTGCTCCACAGCACGTGAGCAGTAAAAAATGGTGCTTATGGCGATCACAAACTAAATTAGAGTTCAACTTTGCACATAGTCTCAGTCAACTACACTTCAAAGCCAGGTCTCACGAAGCTGACGTGCGCAAGATCGTCCATGGCTCACAAGGCAAGCACACGGATCCTGGCTGCGTCTCCGGCTCGGAGGCTGGCGCATTCTCAAATCGACCGCTTGAAGCTGAGCCGGATCGGGTGCGGGCCGCGGCAACCTGAAAGGCACTCATCACCATGCGCCTTGAGGCTCCCAAGTCATGTGCGCGACATGCATCTCTTTTCTGGCGGGTCCCGGCTCAGGCCACCTGACAGATACACCAAACCCACAGGCCACCTCGCGGACACTTGGCTGTGGGTCAAAAGTAGGTAGAAGAAAAGGAATCCTGGTAAATGGAACCACGGACCAAAAAAATGCGGTGCCTTGTTGTTTAATTTGAACCCACACCCACTTGGCCAATTCTGCAAACTTGCTGCTTCACCGCGCCTCCATGGTGAGGGCCTGGCATGTCAGCGGAATCCAGAGACAAAGACTTCCACGGTGTCAAAAACCCAAGCTTCCGGGCATGCAACACCGTGAACCTACGCTCGTTGTCCGGAAAACCATCGGGAAAACCGCGTTTTGCTTGAAATACCCTGAACCTAACCCTTGTCGTCCAGAAAACCGGATCGGGTTCACCACGGACACGAAGCAACTCGATGCGAGCCGGAGCGGCATGCCCCCGGAAGATCGAGCCGTTCAAGGTATCGACCGCACTCTGGGCAGCCTCCTCTGACCTAGAAACGCAGCGTTTGTGGGTGTCTCTCTCCTGGAAGGGACCCCTTTTGTTGGTTGTCAAGGGGAACCAAAAGGGAACCGATCATTTTAGGGGTCCCCTAATTCTACAGAACAGAAAACTGTGAAAGCGCATTGGTGGTTTTGGGGGAGTTGTGGGAATTGCAGTCGTTTTTCTGGGATGTGTGCGAGTTCCAGCCTCTTCTGTTGTTCTAATGCATCGCCGGGTTTCTAAAGAAGTAAACATACCTCAAGAAAACCGAGAAACGCCAATCCAAAAAAAAAGAAGAAAAAAAAAAAAAAACAATCCTCTGGCAGTCTTTCCACTGGATTTGCCCTGCCCAAAGCCCAAAAACAAGACTTGAGACAAACAACTCAGACACTTGTTCAAGAGGCAGCCACTCACAACTCGCGGTGCCAAGTTCTGGAGAAAGGTTGTGCTGGTTGTGTTTTTGTTTGGTTTCCTCGAGGTTTTTTGGGTGTCTAGTTTTGGGCAGAGCAGTGGATTGCTTGTATTGAAGGGAATTCATGTTTGAAATGACGATTTGAATCTGAAACTCGAGTTTTTGTTGAATCAGGTGGGTTTAAATGCGAAGTGATTCGCAATGAAAATCAATTGCAAATGAAATCCCGTCAAAGAAAATGAAATAGAGAGAGGCCGTTGGTGGAGATGTGAATTGTAGTGGTCAAAACGCTACAACACACTTCGTGTCACTTTATTTTCTGACCATGGTAGTGCTGGGGGCTAGGTAAAAACACGATGTGTTTGGACCTCTGCAGTCCTTTATCATGAAATTATACTTGACATCTTTATCTAAGTCTACTCAATGTCTAACACAAGCAAAGCAAGTGCAAACAGGCTTGCATGCACAAGAGGATCCACATACTGCGAAAAGTGAACTCCCACAGTCCACGGCCCTCTCATTTTAAGACACCCCCAAATGTTGCTCAAGCGAGCCATTGGCCCCGAATCAAGTTAGCCTCCTGACCACCAAGTCACTCGTGGTATTCTCTGAGATCCCCACTCGTAGGCAACTGTTGCACCATCCGGCTCGCATGCCTATTGCGACGTTTCATGGGCTGAATCCATGGGGTGAAATTAAAAAAAAATAAAAGAAAATGATTGGCAACTAACACCCTGTGGACATGGGGATTTGTGCAACCAACCATTTGTGAGACCCGTCAAAAATCCAATAAGGCCGCGGCCACATGAGCGACAGGGCCTGCTTTCCTCATGTGATCCTGACAGGCCAAAACAACCGTCGTCCCTTGTGGTTCCACTATTTTGAACAACCTAGCTTGTCATACAAGCTGAGGGTTGCACATAAGTCCCTCCCGTTGCTCTCCCTCGCTCGCTCTCTCTCTCTCTCTCTCTGCCTATGCTCAAAGGGTACAAGGTTGCCAGCCCCCCCACCCACCTCCATCCAGTTGGGGTTGATTTAGGGTTTGGGGTTGGCTTAGGGTTGGCTTAGCCAAGTGGGTTCAGGGATGGGATCGGTTTAGCTAGGGTTGATTTCGAGCTGGCTTCGGGTTGGCTTAAGCTTGGTCTAGGGTTGGTTTGTCCTGGGTGCGGATAGGTCCGACCTCCGGGCAGGGGTTGTGGTGGGAATGTGGGGACCGGCATATAATTGGTTCAAGTTTCCCAGCAGATTGATTGGATCAACCTCCCCAGCAAATTGGTTTGACTTCTCAGTCCTGCTAAAACTATAATATGGAACAGCCTACTGACAGCTACTGACATTGCATCATTGCGTGCTGACATTAAGGCGGCTCTAACATTTACTATCCTATATGGTATGATTCCATTGTACTTAGCAATAAATTTATTTGGTGAAGCTATCTATCTTTGTCAAGTGTTGTGTGTCCCTTTCGCTGTTGCAAGTTCATTGGTTCAATTGAGCCATGTCCTCAACGTGTCATGATTTTCTATGTCGTATCATTCTGCTTACGCCACCAGCTTACGCCACCTTACGCGTGTGGAGTTTTTGCTTACGCGACACATTTGGAGATTTGGCTTACGCCACCAGCTTACGCCACCTTCGTGGAGTTGTTCATTACGCGCTGGTCGATATGACATGACTCTTACTAAACATGTACATGCAGGTTTTGGACGCTGCTCAATTGAGTTCGTTGTTTTCCCGCACGCATAGCAGAAGGGAAATGTTTAAAGGGATCAAGAAATGACCAAATTCTGCGCGTTCACGTTTGTTTGTGTTCGTACAGCGTCCACTGCATGCTCATGAGTGTCGCGCTCGCCGTGCTTATTAGGGAGCCGGCAAACGAAGCACTTGGAATGAGTTGGGAAGCGCTGCTTTACATCCGCCTGTGCGTGCATTGATTGACGTGCCATTTTTCTGGGCAGCCAGCGTGTTTTGAAAGGTTCGCTGTGTTGGTTGTCTGCAATTGTGATTGGCGTTCCAGGGATGCATGCAGGCGCGTGCAAGCACTCGCTCAAGGGCCACACAATTGGCATGTTTACAACACTGACACAAATATGTTTGTGCAAGGTTGGCTCTCTTGAATGCGGTTTTTCGTCCCAGGAAAACTACTTTGAAAGTGGATACTCGTGTCTGATTTTGGCATGCGCGGCACTTTGAAGCCTAGAGTACCACAGTGCTTTGGAGCTTCGCATGTCGAATGTCATGGCAGGCACAGCACTCTGAAGCACAAAGTCCGCATTTAATGGCAGGCGCAGTACTTTCGATGGCCGCGCATGTCATGGCCGGCGAAATGAATGCTTTGCAGGGTCACGGGTCACATTTCACGTTTCTCTGCAGGCGCACTTTGGTGAGTACGGTGCTTTAGAAAACGGAGTGCGCAGCTTTCGTGGCTGTCTTGATGAATGAATGTTTGTGGGGACGGGCAGCAGTCTCTCTGGCCACGTCTTTGCGGATGTTTGGCGCATATCTTTCGTGTCTATCTGGGATGCCTCGAAGAATGTATTTGGGATGTATCCAGCGGAATGTCGTCAGGGGTTGTCTTTCGGGGGCTTTTGGGTGTGCTTGCTCTTAGGGATGGCATTTGGGAAAACTTCTCTGAGGATGCCTTTTTGGGTGTCGGGGCATGTTTGATGCTTTGGAGATTTGTCTGGGTCTTTCGGGGATGTCGTTGAGTCTTCAAAGGTGGCTTCGGGATGTCGTTGGGCATGTCTTTGGGGTTTCCAAGAAGCTTCTCATTGACCATGGGAGTCTCATGTCTTGTTATTGGGTCAGGGATGGTTTTTGAGGATATCTTTGGATGTCTCTGGGACGTTGGTGATGCCACTGGGAAAGCCCCAGGTCTTTCCAGCTATGTGAACGGCTGGGTTTGTCTTTGAGAGCTTCTTTGTCGCACATGTCTTGAGCGATTTCTGCAAGCTTCCTTGCGCAAGTCTTTGTGGACTATGGCTGTGTCCTCCGTGCCCTTGCGGGTGTCTCCGCGAAGGTCTTCAAGCGTGGCTCTTTGGGGATTTTGGGGGGCTTTGGGGAAGTCTATGGACGTGTCTTTGGGATGTCTTGAAATTGTATTTGCGGTTGGGAATTGTCTTTGAGGCATGTTCTTTGGGCAATGTCTTTGAAGGAATTGTTTGCCGTTTTTTCTTGGGTGTTGTTGGGATGTCTTTGGGGGCATCCTAGTGGGTGTCCTTCAGGAAGGAGAGTCCATGGATGTGTGGTTGGGTGTGTCTTTGGGGATGTGATTTTAGGGATGCCAGACTGGATTGTGTTTTTGCGTTGCTATGCTTGTCTAAGTTCTTGATCTCATTCATTCCTTGAACATGTTGTGCTCTAGTGAGTTAACAAAAAATGGCTGTTCTTTGCTTGTTGGTTGGTGGCTCGTGTTATGTTTATTGGGTTGGGTCATTGGTTGTTAGACAAAGTAGTTTTACTGTTTGGGGAGGGTGCGAAGGGGCCATACTGTGACACAAACCGCTGGGGGGTAGCAACACGGAATAGGGGCCCCTATGGCTAACAAGCAAGGCCATTGGTTCCTACATTTGTTTCAGAATAAGGCACGCCTTTTGGATGATACATGGCTGTATCTTTTTTGAGGGCACCCCAACATATGCAAAAAGGGAACACCAAACAAAAATAAGCTCAGGTGATATCCCCAACAGCATGCGATGTTCTTTTTAGTGCTCGCACCACCCGGCAGCCCTCGCAGAACCTCGTGGAACCCTCGTGGAACCCTAGTGGAACCCTCGTGGAACCTTACCTCAGGGCCGCCCCAGACCACCCCGGAGCCTATCTGGGCTGAGACCCAAAACTTTCAGCTGTTGGGGAACAAAAAAAAAGGCAGGTCCCTCACCTATGCAAAAACAACGAAAAACAAAAAGAAAATCCGTCCGCAACCAGTCCTTGAGCTGCTTCCAGGTGCAGCCCTCGGGCAGGTTGCCAACCGTCACTTTGAACTCGCCCATGGGCGCCGAAGGCTTCAGCACCTGCAGTGCAGATCTCTCCGATGGACTGAGCGAATGATATATATATATATGTATATATGTGTAGGTCGATTTACTTATGCATAAATGTGCTGGTTTGCTTGTTTGGCTAGCAATTGCTATTATTATTATTACCGCTAGTAGCACTGTTCTCAATTGATATAATGATCATTATTAATATGATCAGTTTTATTGTGATTGTGATTCTCATTCTTAGCACTAGTAACAGTAGCAATAGTAGCAGCAGCAGTAGTAGCACTACCAACACCATTAACAGCAGTATCAGTCGTAGCAGCAGTGGTAGCAGTAACAACACTAGCAGCCGTAGCACTAGCGGCAGTAGCACTAGCAGTAGCAGCCTAGCAGTAGCAGCGCCAGTAGTAGTAGTAGTAGTAGTAGTAGTAGTAGTAGTAGTAGTAGTAGTAGGTGGTAGTAGTGTGCTAGTGGTAGTGTAGTGATTGTGGTAGTGGGACATGTGTTTTGTTGCGGCATGACCATCCTCTATCTGCCAGCCTTTTCCCGCGCCGGTCGAGATGGCTTGGGCCCCGAGTCAAACTCCTGAGTGCGTTGGGAACGCAGCGCCCACAAAGCCAAAACGCCTGAGGAAAACTTGCCCGAACATTCAAAAAGAAAAAGGCAACCACTGCCCAACCATTGCTGCAGTGTTTGACTAGTGACCATTGGACGCATTTGTGGGTCCACAAACGGTGTAGAGAGCCGAGAATCTTCCCAGTACTCGCGCACGTACAGAAGCCGGCCTCCACTCTACACGAAGACTAGAACAATTCCACTCAGTTGTTCTCGCAAAAACTCCACAGCTGCCTTGCAGCATAGTGTCGTGCATGTAGTCTATCGCCTTGGGTCAGTCGTCAGTGCTCATGTCTTCCCAAAATGCTGTCACTTACGTCTGGATCTGGATTAAGCAACCCATTGATGGATCCAACAGCACCTGCGGTGGCTTCTTATGCTTAAGCACCCCGTGCTCTCTGAAACTTTGAAAGGTTTCCAGCCGGAAGGGTCGCTACCCAGCGGCTCTTCTGGCTGCGTTGAAGTTGGCAAACTCCACCACCCCGCAGCCCTGGGCGCTCGAGGGCGAGAGCCGGTTAGTTTTGGCCTGGGAGACTGTTGGCAACGCGCTTAGCCACGCTGAGCAAACCATCAGTGATATGTCAAAGTGGCCCCCCCAAATCCGGTCAACGCTTGATTCTGCCGAACCAAGTTCCAGTTGTTGGCTTTGACAGGGCTTTCTTCTGTATGCTGTATTCAGGATCAAACTATCGATTGATGCATCTAGTTGCCCAAGCAAACATGAGCGATTTTTTTGTTTTGGCCCTCGTTCAGTTCCTTCTTACGATGCGCAGTTCATCCTCACCGAATCTTTGTTCTTGACTTGTCCGTCGCACTGATCAACTTGTCTATCATTTGTGCTCCATTAGAATTCACTTGCCAGCATGCCCAAAACAAAAAGGCCGGTTCTGCTTGCAGGCCTCAAATGCCCCTTGTGTTTGAGACCTCCGAATCCGTCGGAAATATGGCAACTCCGCATTTCCCGTCCTTGGAGCGGCCGTAGGGATCGCCACCTTCTGTGAAGAGCTCCACGTGCCTCACCTCCCCCACTTGGCGCATCTGGTCCTTCGAGGCAGCAGAACCACACGCAGCGGCTCCACTGCGCCACTGCTGTTCCCTGACCTTCACTGGTGCGCATGACTCACCCAACCTTCCCCGCAAATCGCTTTCCAAACTGGTCCTTTTAGTTGGAATGGAAGAACCGAACTGGGCCGGTCAAAAATGGAAACAAGCCCGCCTTCAATTGCTGCCATGTGACCGTGTATGGCCTTGCAGCACACTCTCTCTGCGGGTGCATTGCCCCGTGTGAGGTCTGCACAGGTTGCCCACGAAGACTTTGGTGGAGGCCTCGCCTGGCCAGGCTCAACCAAGGCCGCTCAAACCAGGACTTGTGAGATCACCATCAGGGCCTGTGCCATAGCCGTAGTCGTAGTCATAGCTGTCGTAGTAGTCGTCGTAGTGGCCATACTAGGGAAAGGCTTCGTGTCGGAACCCCCAGTCATGCAGGTTGACTAGGGCAGCAGCATCGTAGCTGGGAGCTCCTGGCATCCGAGCGGAGAAGACCCAAGACATGAGAGTGGCCCGTTCTTTCAATGCGCTCAAACGGGTCAAAGAAAACCAACTGCGATATGCGTGTAAAGAAGGTATCGAGCACGCCTCTCCAAGCCTCAGCGTCTGCAAGCAGTGCCAAATCCAACCAGATGGCAAGCAAAGAAGGTGCCATCGCAGTCCAGAAAGACTTCGAAAATTGACAAGGGACAGAAATGGAAGGTGGCTCAAGACAAGTGTAGGACAGCTTAGGCACCAAGCCCTGTGGTCCGCCTGTGCCTGAGCAAGAACCAACGACCAAAAAAGCTCTCCAGTTCATCTTGCAGCGATCCTTCCACATATTTCAAACGATCTGGCAATCTCTTTCAGATCAAAGGTCCAAGCTTGGATCCAAAGTCGGGCCCGAAAATGATCCCCGGCATATCCATTTGGGCTTGATGGCTTTCCGAGAAGCCTTGTACTGAGCTAATCTTAGGTTCATACTTGAGAGGAAATGGAAACCAAGACAGCCAGCCACCCAGCCACCCAGCCACCCAGCCACCCGCAAGCCAGCAAGCCAGCAAGACAGCCACCAAGCCACCCAGCCACCAGCAAGAAAGCAGACAAGAACCCTTGAGACCATCAGTCTAAGCCTCCCCACGCTCGGCCTCGACCTCGCAACATGCGCGGCATCGCCCGCTTCAATCGGAAAAGTCTTGCTGAAGACTGTTCTGCCGCGTCCAAACAAAGCCATGCTCAAGAAAAGTATGATGTCATGGTCCCCGCTGGTCAACAGATGCACAAAGTGCAGAACCACAACAACACAGGACGCATCTAGCATCAGGTATTCCAAGACTCACACCCACCCCCACACACATACATACACACACACACACACGTGTATTCAACTCATGGCGACATCGGATGGGTCCAGCGCCGTCTTGTGCCCACATCCACAGAATCCAAATGGCTCGATTGCTCTTGAGCACAAAAGCAAGCTACCTCGCTGCCTTCCGAGTCTCATTGCAGACCTCTGAGGCTGAAGCTCGCGATCCTCTCGCACGAAGATCTGGCGGCCTATCCGGCCACTTCCGGATGCTACGACCAAGACTTACATGCCAAACGGCTGTGGCTCTGAAGTAAAAATACCAAAATGGCACCTTGGTAAATGGAACCAAAGCCTAAAAATTGTACCCCTAGCTGTAAAATTTTGAGCCACACCCAGATGGCTGCAAGGGGCACCCTGGTAAGTGGACTTTGAGGCGCGCCATGCATCTCAGCGAAGCACCCAGGATCTCTGTACCAGAAAGCTCCTCCACAGCAGCCTGCGCCTGGCGAGCCCGCGGCGTCATTTCTTGGGCCTGTCTAATTTGTCAGGTTGGAACCTCCAAAATGGCTGATGTCCTTTTGGTTTCCCTTGCAAAACCACCCAAAAAAACTGGGGTACCACCCAAAAAAGACACAGAGAAAGATTTGAGGTCCCCACCTCTGCCGGGGTGGCAAACTCCACGATACCAAATCCTTGGGACTTGAAGAGCCCAACATCAGAATGAAAATTGAAGCCTCAAATCCTTCCCGCCAACAGCCAGCGCTGAAGTTGGTCACACCAAAATTGGGTACCCTCAAAACAACACAGCCTTGCAACCTGAGCAAAATCAAAGGGCGGATTTGGTTGGGGGAAATTCATACATGGTGTCCTTTCAGCTGACCTTCAAATATGCGGGGGATTCCGTCGAAAGCAGGAATGACCTACATCCTGCTTTTCACAAAAACAACATTCGAAGCAGCATAAACTCCACCAGTTTCGCTCAGGCGACCTTCATCATAAAGGTAGGACGTGCCTGGTTTGGAGTCGTGCCCAGCACAGCGTTCAACCAAACGACTGGAACACCATAGGCGCCACCTCCAGGACACAACCAGGACGCCACAAGAAGACCGGCACACCGACACCATCCGAGCACACCGAGACCCGGGAGGTGCCGCAAAGACCGCTCACGGCAAAGCACGGCTATCGCCATAGGCACCCTGACCCTTGGAGCGGCCATCTCGATCCACCACGTCAGCTCTTCTCACCTCGCAGGGCCCGGCCTTGAAGCGACCCCTGTCGGATGCAGCTTTCACGTGGCTGAACTGAGCGCGAAGAGCCTCACAGGAAGCCTCAAAGCCTCATGTTTGGGGCCCGCCTCGCCCACGGCACGGCAGTGGTCCTTCAAGTCCTGGCAGGTGGCCACGTATCTGCTTTTGCTTCCCTGTTGAAACCAGAGAACTGTCTCTCTCCGGCGACCGCAAAGCACAAGGGCGGAACAGCAGCGCCTTCCATGTTGCCTGCCACGAGAGGTTCCCGACGTAGACGCGGCAATCCTTTCAGAAGCTCAAGCATTGAGCACATGCAAGAAACTGGGCAGGCTCCAACTTGTGGAAGAGAAACGTCGACTGGTTCCCTGCCCGAGCCTGTGGACCACTCGATTGATCCACGCGGTCCTGTGGCCAGCGCGCCCAAGAGTGTGGCTCGAAATTCAGCCGCGGTGTACGCGGGGTTTTTGTCGTTGCTTCCACGTACTTAAAGCTGCCATGTTGGATACCACTTGAGCCACACCCGGCCCGGGTCCGTTCAAGCTGCGACCCCGCCTCGCGCACAATGATCGTTCTCCCGCCCAGGTCGGTGTCATTGAGTTCAACGACCTCCGCCACTCGAAGTGCATTTGCAGCTCAGGGGGGCACAAAAAGCAGCTGACTGGCTTAACTGTCCCTGTTGCCTGTCAGGTGTTGGATTGTTGATGGTTGAGCGAAGGCTTGTCTCGCGAGCCGTTGATTCATGCTGTGTTTCTGGGATTCGTTGTCATCTCAGCAGGGTGGGGCAAAATATGGTCTCGGGCCCAGAGGCCTTGTGAATGGCCGAACAAGACAAGGCCCCCCGCTGCTCGTCGGGCATCCTCCCGAGACTTAAAGGACACCAGGGCGCAGCCCCGCGAGCGGCCGCCCTGGCGAGCCGAGAGAGAGAAAGAACAAACGAGAAAAAGAAAAAAGCACAGAAACAAACAAACAAACAAACAGACAGACACAGACACAGACACAGACACAGACACAGACACAGACACAGACAGACACAGACACAGACACAGACACAGACACAGACGCAGACGCAGACACAGACACAGACAGAGACAGAGATACAGACACAGACAGAGACAGAGATACAGACAGAGACAGAGACAGAGATACAGACAGAGACAGAGACAGACAGACACAGACAGACACAGACAGAGACAGAGACAGAGACACACACACAGACAGGGACAGACACAGACACAGACAGGGACACAGACAGGGACAGACACAGACACACACACACACACACACAGACACACACACACACAGACACAGACACACACACACACACACAGACACACACAGACACACACAGACACACACAGACACAGACACAGACACAGACACAGACACAGACACAGACACAGACACAGACACAGACAAACAGACAGACACAGACACAGACAGACAGAGACAGACAGACAGACAGAGACAGACACAGACAGAGACAGACAGAGACAGACAGACAGACAGAGACAGACAGAGACAGACAGACAAAGGGGGACAGAAATCGTCTCGTCGCCTCAGTGAAGAGGTCCGCATAGACGACTTCCCCCACGGTCTTCATGTGATCCTCTGGAGCACGGCCCTCCCCAAAATTGCTCAAATTCCTTTTCCTCTTGGTGGTCCTTTGCCAAACACGACCCGCACGCCATGTCTCATTCTTCGGGTCCTTCAAGTCCTGCCATGCGATGTCCCACGGCAGGTTGCTGACATAAACGCGGTTCTCCACCTGGGCGCGAAGCGACGCACACGACGACACCCGGGTAGCCGTCAAGGGTAGCCGTGGGCGTAAGACACAGCCGGCGCCTGGTAAAGTGGCCATCTCATGCGCAAACAAGGCCCCCGCCGGGCCGTACATGTGCGGCATACTCTTGCCCTGGCCAACACACTCAACCCCGAACAGCTCCATTCCCGGAGCTTGCGCCTGATAGCCCTTCATGTGGCAAAGCTTCGCGCAAAGAGTTCTGCTTGTGGCATGGAAAGATCTGTGAACTCGCTCGAAACAAGTTAGGTGAATGCCAGAGTCGACTAGAGGCCTAGAGCTCATGGTACATTGTACCAAACTCCAGTCAGGAATGCTCAAACGATGCCTAGTGTTGTATGCTTCTGCGCGGGCAAAAAGCTTGGATGCCAGTCTGCCACATGCTGGAGCCATGCTGCACCACTCCTGTCAATGTTGCATCGACAACATGCTGTCTCTCATGCCGTTGCCATCCCAAAACAAGCCTCGCATGCCAGTCCGCAGCTTGTCTTTTCAAGCATGCGGGTACTTCACGGCCAGTATACAGTGCAGCAAAGAAGTTCCAAAGCTGCAGAAGCTGCATGGCAACCATAAAATTGACACGGCCTCGCTGACCAGAGTGCTCAAACAGCTTTGATCAGCATACGGACAAATTGTTTCTATTTTTAACTCTGATCATCGCTATGAGACCGGCTTGACTCAAATGAATGCTGATCCCACATACTTCCTCCCCTGAAATCAAAAAACTGCTCCAGCTGTCTCCCTTGCTTCACTTGATTGCATCTTCCCCAAGAGGCAACATGCCAAATGCCTTGCTTCCGGAGCTGCAACTTCTGACCCACCAGCAGCGCGGTTTTTGCCTGCTTGGTGATGTTGTGTGAAACCAACAAACCAATCACCGGGATTTCGTGCTCAGCTTCCTTTGATGAGAGCTGAGCACAAAAACCACTGAATCAGTGGTCCCCCGAAGATGAAATGCACAAACCAGAAAAAGTGCGGTGACAAGCTTGCATCGACCCGACGCGCCGGGTCATGCTTGAGCGGGCAACGCTGCGCTGGCTCCCATTGGCACCAGGACAAATCGAGGCCACTCCTGGGTGCGAAGCAGCATGTTGATCACAATGCTACAGCCCAGCGGTCCTTAATTGACGATATTCAGCTTATCCTCCACCCACTCCAGCCTCAGTCAGTTGGGAGCCATCCGATCAACTATTTGTTTTTCTCGTGAGAGCAGATTGCCTTGACCCTTGAACTTCTTCGGCGTCTGATCACTCGGGAGCCCGGCGGAGTCTGCTGGCAGAATCCCCGGCCCAGCATGCCTCAAGTAAGAGATGCTTCCGATATCTGTCGCCAGGACACCCGTCACATCCCCCGCCTGGGTTGACGACAGCATCCTGAGCTGTTGCAGGTCATGTGGTTCTCAAAGGAAGTCTTTGACAGCCGCTTGCTTCTTAGGCAAGGCTCCGCTTCGCAGTGCGAGTCCACCGGGCAGCGGCCCACGTTGATGTAGCTGTACTTGGTGGGAGCCTAGGTCCGATCGAAGCCGCTCCAAACGCAACTTTCGCGTCGCGAACCCTGCCTGGCCACAGCGATTGCCCAACGGCACCTCGCTCGAGGTTTGGCTCCAGCCCCGCACTGAACTTCACCTCAAAACCCCGCCTCTGCTGCCAGGCACTTCCCGGAGGCGACCTTCGTGTCCGCGGCCACCTCCAAAACGGCATTTTTTATAAACAGGTCCGCAACCTTTCGTATTATCGTGCTATCAGTTGCGCCAAGCGAAAGAGTCGACATTTCACAAACTCCAAGCCTTCCCGGTCCAGCCGCAGTAGTGCTAATTCATGCCCGTAAGGTATTTCCAAAACAGCGGGCCTCTAAACATGGGGTGTTTCCCTTTTAGACAGGTTCAATAAGCAGTGTTTCAGAAACCCCCATGCGGTTGCCGCCAGGAACATGCCAACCCAATGTGCATCAGCCAAACGCAAGCGGTGCCTGAGCATAGCACTTCAGCCAAGGGGCCTCAGGTGTTCAGGCGTAAGAAGAAACACCTGCCTAACATGGTTGAATTCGGATATGTTGTTCCCCCATCCGAGTGGTTGGTGTCCTCGTTTATAAAGGAAACATGGAAAGAAATGGCAAACCTAGTTCTTGTGCGGCTCGTCTCTCCTGAAACTGGTTGTTCAACCTTGTATATAATGTCAACCGTTGTCAACCACACGATGGTGGCATACTCCGGTGCAAACTCATCAGCAAGTTAACCACTCAACAAGCCAGAAAGCGCTTTCGCAGCTCCACCTGAAACCCGTGCAGCACCCCCCCCCCTTTTCAGCCTCTCTTTCGCAACCCGACCATGCCAACTAGTCGTCTTTCTCGACGGCGTATTTGTTTGACAAAAAAAAAGACCCCCCCGCCAAAACACACTGTGATCTTCGTCAATAAAACCAAGTCTTGGTGGCACGTAACCCGCTCAGCCGCCGACAACCCGGGGTCAGCTCTCAACCGTTGGCACGGGAACATAGCAAGGGCCCGGTGCCAAAAGGAACTTCAGGTTCCAAGCACATACATTCTCACACCACTTTGCCCAGAATTCTGCTCACAGGAGTCACCATCAAAACCGATTCGGTACCCAAAATGGTCGTAATCCCAGAGCCCATGTAGACGAAGAAGGCGGCGGCTATTTTCTGGCCAGGGCATCCGTTAAGCTTCGCTTTCCCGGGCTCTGATTGTGGCCCCGTTTTTGTAGGTCCGATATGGTGCCCACACGTGCAGCGTTTGTCCAGGCTGCCCTGCGCACGGCTTCTCGCCCGCTCCCAGACCCGTGGTGCCGCTGCAAAACGCGCTCTCCGGGAGGTACGTCTCGGGGTCTGCGCCTGACGAACACGCTCAAAGCAAACGAGGAACACCTCAAAAGGAGTCCGCTCTTTTCGCGGTGTAGAAACAAATGCAAACATCAACCAGTACGAGGAAGCGTGACTTCAATAGGTGGCATGCTGTCTATCTGTCTGTGTCTAAGTGTGTCTGTGTCTGTGTCTGTGTCTGTGTCTGTGTCTGTCTGTGTCTGTCTGTGTCTGGGGTGGGGCTGGCGTGGGTGGGTGGAGTGGGTGGGCGGGCGGGCGGGCGGGTAATCTATCACGTCAAATCCAATAAAAACAATTCAGACCAAACTAAATCAAATCAAATCAAGCCAAACCAAACCAAAATCAAACAATCAAATCAAATCCAAACAGGATGGATAAATAAACAAATACATCAAA
Organism: Effrenium voratum; assembly: GCA_963377175.1. Taxonomy (NCBI): domain Eukaryota; class Dinophyceae; order Suessiales; family Symbiodiniaceae; genus Effrenium; species Effrenium voratum. Next base: position 18,084 of record CAUJNA010001567.1, read on the forward strand.
CAAATATATAAGCAAACACAAACAAATGAGCAGACAAATGCACAAACAAATGACCAAGCAAACAAAACAATGAACCAATGGAACTAACTTACCTTTACTAAACCTGGCTTGACTTGACCTGACCAAGAGATTAGCAAACTAAGAAACATCAAAGCCCAACCAGCTAACAAGCTAACAAACAAACAAACAAACAAACAAACAAACAAACAAACAAACAGACGGAGACAGACAGACAGACGAACGGACGGACAGACCCACAGACAGACAGACACACAGGCAGGCAGGTAGGCAGGCAGGCAGGCAGGCAGGCAGGCAAACAAACAAACAGACAGACAGACAAACAAACAACAGACAGACTGACTGACTGACTGACTGACAGAGAGACAGAGAGACAGACAGACAGACAGACAGACAGACAGACAAACAAACCAACAAACAAACAAACCAACAAACCAACAAACAAACAAACAAACAAACAAACAAACCAACAAACCAACAAACCAACAAACCAACAAACCAAACAAACCAACAAACAAACACGCAAACAAGCAAACAAACAAACAAACAAACAAACCAACAAACAAACACGCAAACAAACAAACAAACAAACAAACAAACAAACAAACAAACAAACAAACAAACAAACAGAGACACCGGGATGGGCACACGGGCATATGAATGTATCTTGTCAGGCACAAAGGCAAACCCAGATAGGCACAACCGTCTCTGCACGAACTGAAGACCGTTAGGATTTCCAGGCCTATCCAGACTTGTGCGTTGGCGTGGCTGATGTGGTGCTCCGAAAGCGGCTGAGCCTGAAGTGAGCACTCAACTGAGCGACTGGGGTCAAAAAAAAATGACGGTTGGGGGTGAAAGTCGGAAAATGGAATCGGTTTCCCTTAACCCACTTCGGGGGTCACTTTGATCATGGTAAAATCATGAGGCCAGAGTGAGTGAGTAAGAATCGCTCTGTGGCTCCGGCAGGAAGAGGCTGAGGAAGAGGTTGAGGAAGCGGCCGAGGAAGAGGCTGAGGAACAGGCTGAGGAACAGGCTGAGGATGAGCCTGAACTGCACTTAATTGCCAGAGGAAGGAATGTGTCTCAGGCTCCGACAGTACCTCCACCACAGCGCCCCAAGCGGCCTGACGGTGAGCGTCAGCATGATGCTGCTCATGCGAAGTGCGGCCCAAGGAAAGGTCAGGTGTTCCAGAATGCAACCTCTCAGAATGGATTGTTGCCATCGAGCTGCATTGCATACTGCCAGAACATTTGTGCTTCTGGTGGTTGTCAGCCTTGGGAATGTGGTGAAGGCATGCAAACCCTCCAGAATCGCCATGTTACACTTTACCTGGTTGCTTCCAGGCCGCCATTCCACAGAACTCGCCTCGGCACAAGCAAAGGCATCTGAGGCATCGCCTTCGCCAAAAGGGGAAGAAGAAAAAATGAAGAAGAAAAAAAAGGAAAAAAAAGATTGCTGCGAAGTGGCCAGGCCCAGCCCAGAAGACCCCAGAGTGCGCACCGTGGCCGCCGTGGCCCCCAGACTCGTACACGTGGTGCACATGATACACGTGGTGCACCACGTGATGCACGTGATGGACCACGTGGTCATCCCCGTGGTGCACGTACACGTCCGCCTTGACCGCCACAAAGGCCTTGCAATTTGGTTGCCGCAAAAGCTTGGTTGCTGTTGACCCCCCTGCAAAAAGTTTGACTTTTCGGTTGTTTCGTGGAAAGCCCCTTGATTTCCTAAGAAGTTAAAGTCTAAAGATCAAACCCAATGGCGGTCAAGAAAGGGCTAAAAATTATTGGTGAGTCCCAAGTTACTGGCAGAATGCAATTGATCCAAAACCACATGGTGTTGAGCTTGGCTGGCCATTTTCTCTGCAAAATTGAGCTGTATTTGGTTGTGTTGTATTCATGTGTTTGCTGTCCCGTGGCATGGAGAGAACCTCCCGTCTTTCGGAGTTTTTCTGCGTGTGACAGAGGTGGGCATGGGAAAAGCTTCAGCATGGGAATCTCAGGTTAATTTAAAACACATGGCTTCAAGCTTATGTTTGAATCCAGCTTGAGTTTTCTCCGGCCGAAGGGAGGCAAGCAAGCCAGCCAGCCCGAGCAAGCCGGTCAGCCAGCCAAGGCACGCAAGCAAACAGCGATGACGTGAAGCAAAAAAACAGGATGGTGTGAAGGCAGGCAGACAGGAAGGCAGGAGCATGAAGGTGAATCAACTTTACCAAGGTTGAACACGGCTGGCCAATAGCACCTAATAGGGCCAAACAAGATTCATTGTAAGACCCCTTTTTCAAGGGTTCGATCTTGCAACTATAGGTAGAACAATTGAACAAACCTGAAACCCATCATTTGCCTGGCTTTGCAGCCGCACTGAGTAGAGCTTTCACAAGCCCTGCATGCCCAAAATCATGACTAAACTGACATGAATGCAAAATCTGCCCGGCATACGTCCCGTACTCATTGTAAACTAAACTTAAGCCCACCCAAGAACAAACCCAAATCAGACCGGAGCCCATTTCTAGGAAGGACGCCCAAATTTATTCCCCGGTCAAAGCCGCTGGCCCGGTTACCCTCTCACACATCAAGGTCAATCCCGAGAACGTTTTGCACCATTGGTAAGTCACTCAAATACATCTCCTCAGTTTGGTTCACTGCTAGGATGCGGGGTTTTCCTCAAACTCTATCGAACCGGTAATTGTTATATCAGAAGTATCGCCAGTCACAATCGCTGCTGCGCGTGTTTTTGGTTTGCGACCTTGTTCAGAAAAATCCTCGTTTGCCCTCAAGCCCAACCAAGAACGCGAAAATTGTGACAAGGCAACCCCCCGTCTGGGCCGCCGGCTAGCAGATACTTCAGCATGGGTTTCAAGAGCCTGCCTGAGAGCCAGCTCACCAAGTTCCAGTCGAAACTTTCTGCCGTCACCCCCACACAACGGGAACTCCAAACACCTCATACGGGTGAAGCAGTGCAAGCCAATTATTTTCACACGCGAAACCAACATGAAAGTGCAAAACATGTTTGAAGACAGTTTGAAAGGGTTTCGCGATGTTTCACGAGCACCAACTTCAGGCTCGATCTGGGATTCCGGGCAAAAGCCTGATCAAAATGTGCACTGCGTTGTGAGCCAAACCGCTGCAAATGGTTTTTTTGCAAGAAAAACAACACAAGCATAGTTTTGAAGCACCACGCCGAATTCCATTGTTGTTCCAAAGCTGTCAAAACCAACAAACGTATCTTTAGGGTTGATTTCAGTCGTTATACGCCTAAGTGCACCCAGTTTGCAACAACATGTTCACCCTTCCTAACATGATGGCGTGTGCTGAATGCGCATCGATCTGAACATGAACCGCATACGGATGTGTTGGTATATCCCGATTTGGCACCGTTTTCGATGTGTTGGCAAATGCGTTCAAAAACCCACGTTTGGCAAAGCGCTTTCCAAGTCGCAGTTGTTCCGGGTCTCCCCATTCCTTTGTCCCTGTCAAAGGGAAACCAAAAAAACGTTGTTTAAACAACACTGTTTTAAACAAACATGATTAAAACAAATCTTTGGCCCAACCTGGCTCAACCTGAGAACAACAGTCCGCTACTAGGCCCGCCTACTTGGTTTCAACCAAAACGAGCTCGTCCATTTGTGGAAGCATGCCAAACATGAGAATCGAGGAGAAGTAGAAAGATGCATCCCAACAAACAGCACGCTCGCGGCAAGTTGGCTCAATTAGTCGGATGATATTTTTTAGGCACCCTAAAACGGTTCACTTGGGCACCCCAGATCACTTGGGCACCCCAAGAGGTGTTTTTCAAATCGAAATTGGATCACTTGCCCCAAAATGCAACTTATTGAAGTAAAAGTGCATTTTTTGTGCCAAAAAAAGGATCACTGAGGCACCCCAAAAATTCTTAGTTAAGGCATGTTGCACTGCTCCTAGCTTGAACCCAAACATGAACCCCCAAAAGAACATTTTACCGGGATTGCTGAAAGTAGCACTGCTTCCAGGGCACTGGTGCGCCTGGAACAGGAGGTGCGTTGACCCCCCGTGAAACTAAAACGGGCAAGACAACGCGTGTCCTTGCAAATGAATGCAGTGCTTGCAGGGCGTGGCATGCGTGCCCGCGCCCAAGGTCCGGAGACTGAATGGTCCGGAGACCAGAGTTGGTCCGGAGACCTGGTCCGGAGACCAAGAGGTCCGGAGACCACCAACGAAAGTGCAGAGCGTCTGCGACCTATACTTGCAGAGCCTTGTATAAGGCAGTGCAGGGTGGGTGGGTGGGTTTCAAATGAAACCGCAGGTTTGGGTCAAGGCTAGGAGCAAAGCGGCCACCGCGTAGTTCGATTCACAACATGCCCTAAACACAAGGGAAAAGAAACCCTAAGCGTTAAGGCATGTTGCACTGCTCCTAGCTTGAACCCAAACATGAACCCCCAAAAGAACAAAGCAAGTCCGAAGCGGCCGCAGTTCTTTTTACCGGGATTGCTGAAAGTAGCACTGCTTCCAGGGCACTGGTGCGCCTGGAACAGGAGGTGCGTTGACCCCCCCTTCAGTGTTTCAGGCAACCTCATCACCCGCCCTTCAGAGTGGGGTTGTACCTGGCAGGGCAAATGTCCGCGTGACAATGCACGCTTGCTGTTGCTCAGGGTCTGCACTTTTTTCGGTCAGAGCGGCTTGATGTAAGCGGCTGGCTGACGCAGCCAGTTGTTCTGGCTGACAGGGCGAAGACAGCCATTTGGTCGCAATGCATGTTGGGATGCAAATAAGGCTGGCTAGCAGTGCTGGAGGCAGCTGCCAGGTGTTCCGGGCGCCAGGGCGCATCCATCGGACACAGCTGAACGCCTCGGCCTGACATTGCTAGGCCCGCAGGGCTGAAGCGTATGCGACTTTGGTCAGCTTAGCGGACACGAGCTGAATGGTGTCGTGGGAGAAGTTGATCTCCCAGCCGCACCAAACAAGGCTGTCCTGGAATTGCGCCTTTTTCCATGAAATTGGCGCCACAACGGCGCAAAAGAAAAGCACCACCAAGGCAAACATATCTGGCGCGCTATCTCGGAAGAGTGCACACAGAAGGTCGTCCACAAAAAGGAAGGTGTGAATTCTCCCTGTAAATTGTATAGTTTGAAGCCAGGGTGTTGAACATGTTGTACATGACCGGGCCATTCTGGTACGAGGGCCCTTGAGTCATAGCGCTCGAAGCGAAAAGTGAGAGCCCGATTTGCTTGCTACATTCACATTGGTAGCGGAGCGTTGGTTGAACGACTCCCGGGCAAGTCAGGCGGTAGGTCATGTCAGTGGCCGGGCTTCGTTTCACCCGGACCACGGCGCTCGTGCAACAGACCCTGCAAACACGAGTGGTTCATACCCCAATCTATGGGTGGAGACCCGCGCTGGTTTTTCCATGATTGGGAATTCCGCACCAAGCTTCGCCTGAGGATGTATAGAGTTTCTGAGAACCAAAAAACAGCCAAGCGGACTGTGAAAGAAGAAAGGAGAGAAGAAGAAGGTGGTTCTGCAGAAGCGAGGAGGCCCAAGGAGCTTTAGGGACACGAGGTCGGAGCGGAGCTCACTCACCGGATTGTCGAAGGACTCCGGGGCGATGCATTCTTGGTGGCCCGTGATCTTGGACTTGATGCCTTAAGTGAACCGCAAGGTATTGAGAAGCTGATTAAGCTGAGAGACATGGTTTTCCCAAGAGCTACTGAGGAAGCTCGTGAGCTGTTTCGTGTTGGTTAGCAACCGCAAGGAGCACTTTCCCGGCAGAGAGGGGGAGAGCATGATCTCGTACATTTTCCGAAGGCGCAGGTGGTGGAGGATCCTTGTGGAGATGGATTCAGCGCTGTTGTTGTCTGAGATGCGCTCAGAGTTGATGCTTGAGTTGGCGAACATCTCACATTAAAAGATCCTTGTGATTAGAGTCTGTTCGGAAGGCGGAAGAGAGCTGAGCAAGATTGAAGAGGCCCTGATCAGGAATTACGGCGGAGTACACCTTCGAGAAGGACGAGTGCTGGGACCGTCTTCAACTGGGAAAGGAGGCTAGCAGACAAAAGGTAAGGGGAAGTCTTCTTTTCACAGCTCTTCATTTTCGTCTGGCGGTGGTTACTGGCGAAGGTCCGCGCTTCTAGCTTGGTTAGGGTATCTGAATGGGAAGAAGGGGAGCCTAATCCGCATGAAGAAGCAGAAGGCGAAGAAAGTTTTGGGTATGCAGCGGATGGTGGTGTCGATAGAACACCGATGATTGAGCCGGAAGAGATGCCCGATTATGACGAATTTGAAGAGATAGGTAATGAAGGCGAGGCCACTGCTCTCAACGCCATGGAAGAGTTGGATGCCGAGAGCAATGATCCACTCAGTGTCGGAGAAGCCATTCAGCTGCAGCTGGCAGCGAATGCTGCCTTTGGTAAGGCTAAAGGAAAAGGAGGAAAAGGGCCGAAAGGAAGAGGGAAAGGAAAGTTGGTTCGGTTATATCTGATACTGGAATAACGCCGATCCAAGTTGCAAGAGTTGAAGAAGAGAAGTAAATGCCTCAGGTGTGGAGGGCATGGCCATTGGGCCGGTGACCCTGATTGTAAATTTCCAGGCCCAAAAGGGAAAGGTGACAAGCCTGCTGGATCAGCATTCCTCGACTGATCACGAGATTTGCTTACAGGCAGGCCAGGCACCTGAAGGCGTGGCTTTGGTAGTATCCAATTCTAGGTCGTCTAGATCAGGTAAGGGTTACACAAAGGCGAATGCATCGGATTCTGTGCCTGTCCATGGAGCCCACCTAGATCGTCTGACCCTGTGCCCATTCCTATGAACACCCCTTCCGAGGATCAAGATGTAACCACAAGAAACAGTAGAGTTCGCATCGTGGTTCGTGAAGGGAAGATGGATGAGGACCTGGAAGGCGGTGAGCAGAAGATGTTTGATGGAAAGTATGTAGCAGGGGGTTGTTATAGAAGAAGCCATCATAGGTTTTGCCATTTTTCCTCAGCTGGATCATGAAACATTACGTTCTTGAGGGAAGTACATTGACGAAGAGATCGTCGGGTACTTATACATGGAAAAGCCATCTTCGTCGAGGAAGCCACCGAATCCACCCTTTGAGAAGTGTGTGGAATGCAAGTATTTCTCGTATTAAAGATTAACGGGATATACGGTTCGGAAAATTTGCAAAGATTGTGGCCATGCGACCACGACGAAACGGGAAGACCGACCCGTTCTGTTGAGAATTGTCTAATGAACTGGTTCATCATAGAGGTTCTTCCCGGTCGACATTTCGAGTGTGGTACAAACAATGTGCTAGCTTCATTCATAAGATGCCCATGGAAGATAGGCAGAAAATGAAGGCAGTATTAAAGCAGGTTGAGCAAGCCAACATTAGTGTGACACTTATTATACAAGGACTTGCTTCAGCAGATGCCTAACATAGACTGTTTCAGTGGAGGAAATTGTAGGTACGTTTTCAGCGGTTGTGACCCAATCTCTCGTGGTAGGTGAAGAATTGGCAGCTGCAGACCTGTACATCATCCTACAGGACTGTGTAGTGGAAGTGACGTAAGGGGGTGAACCAGCATCACGACCTTGGGAAGCAGTTGCTTATCACGGGATGGACGACGACATGAAACCTGACACAGTGTCCGTTTAGAATTTTCTTATTATTGACATTTATGCAGAGGACGAGAAGGATATGTGGGGTGCATTGGCTGCGGGTTGTAACAGCACGGTCCACTTATCTTTATCTTATTGGGCAGATGAGATGGAGAAGAAACTTAGAAAGCAAGGCATGAGCATGCCATGGATTAACAGAGAAACAAAAAGGTTTACAGGTTTGGCCTCGAATACGGTAACCTTAGGCATGCGAAGAATGCCGTTTGCAATGTGTTTGACTAATGATGAAAGTATTTCAGGTACCTTGAAGTTGAACTCTGGCAAGACACCGTTGTTGATTTCCTTGTATGCTCAAGCGACTCTGGACTTGGTGAAGGACATGGGTGCAGGAACAGTCAACATCAAGGGATATGGTGAACTCAGAATCCACAGATGTTCACGAATAGGGCTGCTGACGATTAACCTCTCAGAATTTCAGAGGTATCAGCAAATTAGGAAATTGCGTAAATCGGTTCGTGCGCTCAGAGCTGAAGTGATCTTTCCCCCTGCGGCAATGGCTGGTGGAAAGGATAATCCTGACTGTGTATAGCTCCTGCAGGGATCGTACACGTACAACAGGGTGCCGGAGTTGGTGTGCGACACTGGCACCGTGGTGTTCTCTATGGGGTTGCGTTGGAATTTTGCCAACCACGAGATGATGAAGATGGAGAGAGATGAAGATGGAGATTTTGCTGGAGAGCCGCAGGAGTTTGCCGACGGTGATGATGGATTGCAGGGGCATTCATGACCCTGATGGTGGTCGCTACCGAGGACACATCGGCAGGCATTTGCGCATCATCAAAGGGGTCTACACACTTGAGATGCGTGTTCTGTTGAGGCGTGTCTTTGCTTTTTATTAGGAGCATGGTGGCGCATGCAACGTGGTATTCGTTTGCAAAAAAGGACGTTATCGGAGTGTCTCAGGCGCGACCTTGTTTGGAGCAATGTTGTGCAGGATGGCTGAGGATAACTGGCGTATTGTGTATTATCACAGTGATAGCTGGAGGAGAATGGATTGTGGCGGTCATTATGAGATGTGTAACATGACGGAGAAAAATGCGAATAATTTGATCGAGATGGTGGAGAGTTCGTTCTCGAAGGAGTAGAGAAGTGTTCTTAAGCCGGCGGCTTTTCGAGCGGCTTCGACGCCAAAATCCGTGCTGATAAAGATTTAGTCCAAGGCGAAGCTCCAATCTGTGGGGAAGGTTAGCTGTTGAGGAGAAGAATCAGGAGATGGAGCAGTTGAAGGCCGAGGTGATTTGGCTTGCTGGCATGGTGAAAGGAATCATGGAGGAGCGCGACAAGGCCAGGAGCTCGAGGGGAAGGTTAAGGACACCTCTCAGGCGTGCGACGAGCCGATCCACATCGTCGAGGACGTTGGAGTTAGGTAGTGCGCTATGGAGGGAGTTCAACAGCCGTGAATCGCGGAAGAGGAAGGCAAGCTCGCCGGAAACGACACGGGACGCTTCTGCGGGGTTAGCGCGTGGTGACATGGACTTCATTGGCAATGTTGACCTTGATCATTGTGGACGGAGATTTCTTAGCATGACTAACGAGACCTTTTGAGATGAACTTGCAATACAATTAGAGGGCGTAGCTTCAGTTGACGCCGAAGTATTAGTTGCAGAAATTCGTGGAGAATGTTAATTATGATCACGAAGGCTGGATTGGCCCTTATGAGATTGATTAGTCGAAGAAGGAGAAGCCGGAGATGAATTATGAGATGAACATTAAGTACTATCTGCGGGTGCGTGGTTATGGTTAGTTCTTTAGGATGCCGTAGGAGTTCATTAAAGGAGGCTGGCGGAAGATAGTGTTTGGTCGACCTAAGGATGACGACCACGGAGAGTGGCGCTTGTTGGTGCAAGATATCCCCGCGAAGATACGGATGAATTATTCGAAGGATAGCATTCTTGCGGTACTGTTGCAGCCACCGGTGGCCGAAAATGAAAAACGAGCAAAGGGGAAGTCGCGAATAGCTAGCATAATCGTACGGTGCTTTCTCCTTTAAGTGATTTATCGTTGGAATTAACAATTTTGATGGCGATTAGTGAGAGCCACAAGGGAACCATGAGTAAGGGATAGAAGAGGGAATTCGTGAGTGGGCTTCGCACCATGAATGAAAGGGATGCCGATTTGTAGTATGTTTTGGGTAAACGGGATATGCCGTTGGTTTCCCCGGTGCACACTTTTTTTTTTTTTTCATCATATCGTATGGTCTTTGTTGTCATATTTATGGGATTTAATGTGTGTCGGTCGGCAAGGATGCCCACAAGGCTGACCTGGCAGCCATCAAGAAGGAGCTCGACAAAGGCGGCGTATGCACGGTCGTTGTGGCCATTGACTGGTTAACTTCCTTGAATTATTCGGGTATTATGGATATGGTAATTTCGTATTGCGAATTGATAGGAGGAAGATATCTGGAAGTGGATGTTGCAGAGATAGACAGATGGTCATAGTATTCCGTCCTCTTGTACCCGGATTTCTATATTTCAGATGTGGGATATGTTCCTAACGACATTTTGTTGGGAGAAGTATTCGAAGCATGGGTGAGTATGAGTTACCCGTTATATGTGCTTAGGTTAATTAACGAGGTTTGGATTTCAGAGTTCCTGGATTTCTTGAAAGAGAAGGCGTATGAGGCTTCGGCACAGGACATGTTGTCGGTTGGTTTCCCCATTGAAATACAAGAAGATGAATAGGAAGAGGTAGTTATTTTGGACAACCCTGATTCGGACTCGTAGAGGGATAAAGTGTTCAATCCTGTATTAAAAGGAAATGCGGAGATGGCGGAATGGGAAGTGCTTGATAGCGTTGACATCCCGGATTTGCCAGCTAAGGAGCAAGAAAGGAGGAAAGCCTGGCAGGCAATACCGCAAAAAAGTGAGGGTGGCAGTGCGACGTTTGTATAGGCAATTTGGCCACCCGGCGCCGCGAACGTTGGAGAGCCTGTTGCGAAGCGCGAAGATTGCAAAAGTATATATCGAAACACTCAAGCTGCACAGATGCCCAGATTACGAGAACAGTGCGCCAAAGAAACCCACACACAAGACCATGTTGCCGCATAGGTACAAATTCAATCACACCTTGGGGATAGACTTGTTTGACGTGTCGGATGCCAAGGGGGACAAGTACCTTGTGCAGAACATGTTGTGTTGTGGCACAACCTTTCAGTAGGTGAAGGTTCTAAGGAAAGGAAAGGGGTAGGCTTCAAGTGCAGAGTTGAGAGCATTGGATGAACATTGGTTCGCCTGGGCAGGACATCCTGCAGAGCTGGTGTTGGATCGAGGATTGCATAATCATGGAGTTCTGGAATCCAAGTGTTTTATATTCCGTTGCAAACGCCTGAAGCCATTGGACGTTGGAACGCCATGGAGGAATCATTAAGGCAATGTATAGGAAAATGTGTAGTGAGACACAAACCGGTCGGCATTGATTAGGGGAACCAAATGTTGACGTAATATCGCCGGATCAAGAACTCCGTGCACAGAGTGGGCGGCTACAGCCCATCACAATGGGTTCTTGGTATATGCCCGAGAGGAGCACCTAGCTTCATGGAGGATGAAGAAGGTTGGATTCATTTTGGAGCAATTGGGGACAGGATTGATCCCGATTCTATATTTGCGCTTTAGCACAAGGCAAGAATGGAAGCAAAGAAGGCATTCGTAGAACTCGATTGCAGCAAGCGCGTGCAGAGAACGTTGCTCAGGAACGCGCAGCCGATTTATGAGAATTACGAAGTCGGGGACATTGTGTGGTTTCGCAGAGATTTTTTGGGGAAGACCCAACGGAGCCCGGCAAGCACAGCAATCGGAAAAGGAGGTGACAAGAAAGTTTGGGTGTTGTGTGAAAATATCTTAGTGCTTGTTGATGGGAGAAATTTGAGCCGGCAAATGATATTGAAGCCGTAGGGAGGTTGATTTTTCACGGATATGACATTGCGCCTGAGGAGATTATTAAAGAACACGGGCAGCAAGCGTTCGAAGACGCGAGGCAGGTCCCAGTTCTCGAGGGTGAAGCTCTAAGTGACCTTGAACCGGAAGAGACTGAGGGATCTGGATTACCGAGAATCCCGGAATATGGGTTGCTTGAAGGTAAGGATGAGCCCATGAGAGCTGCGAGGATATGGGCTGCCGAAATCGCAGGCCGAAACGTGAGGCCGCGAGTTGAAAGAGCATCTCCTGTTTTGGAGCTAGATCCTAAAAGAGGGACGCTTGGCAGTGAACCGCAATCTAGACGCACGAACAGTTAGTGGATGATTTGCCCGATTCCATTAGGAGCCACTTTGAGCAGATGAGTGGGCAACAAAGTGCGAGCTCGGAGGACGTAAGTATGACCGCCAATGTGGCGTCTGACCATGTTTATGTGAGTAGAGAGAAGCACGTGGCGTTTATGGTAAATAGGATTAGTGAGACAGAAAATGCACAAAGAAACAAGAATGCGGTGTAGGAAAGGGTGCTCGTATATGACGAAGCAAGTGAGGAGGTGCAAAGTGCATTGATTGAGGTTAGAGCGGTCGAATGGGAGAAATTCCAGAAGTTCGGAGCAGCTGTTCGCATTGACGAAGAAGAATTGAGAAGTCTGCTGGATGCAGGTCATGTTGCTATTCCGTTAAGGTGGGTCGAAATTGACAAGAACGATTTCCACAAAGCTCAGCTTGGATAGAAACCCAAGTACAAGAGCCGTTTGGTGATATACGGAAATTTTGAGGATTGAGGCAACGTACCTACTGGTGACGTGGAGGTTTGGGCAGCAACTCATTAGGTGACGGTGAAGTCCTGTGACATCACTAGTGTATATTTCCAAGCTCGAGAGCTGGACCGCGTATTGCTTATGCGACAGCTACGAGGAGGATTTCCGGACATTCCAACGGCGTATCTATTGGTTAAAAAACCGGTCTATGGCTTGATTGATAGTGGTCGAGGCTTCTGGTTGCAAGTGAGTATAGATGCAGCGGTATGCGGATTAATATCGAATAAGATTGTTTTTGCGTTCTATTTTTATGTTGCGGATGGTAGAATAGATGTAGTGATAACCACTTATATGGATAATTTCCTATATGCCTACACTGAAACCGGAAAGGTTACGATCGAGGACCTGTTGAGCAAGTTTGTCGTCGGAAGCAGCGAAGAAGGCAATTTCAGGTATTGTGGAAAGTGCATTAGCCAAGAGAAGGACAGCTCGATTAAGATCGATGTGGACGACAATACCAGGAAGCTGAGTATGATTAAGATCGAGGTAGGCAGAAAATTGACCGATGCAGTAAACCCATTGGAACTGTTGTAGTTGAGGTCAGTGGTTGGATCTCTTTCGTGGATTGCTAGGCAGGGACGCTTTGATCTTTTGTACAGGACGAGGTTGCAATCCTTGACCAAGGCAGCCATTGTGGCTACCTTGAAGGAGGCTAACAAGACCGTCGAGTTGGCGTTAGAAGGCATCGGGTCGAGGCTGTATTCCACGTAGGAAGATTTGATTGGCAAAATGTCGGTATTCTAATAGTTATGGATGCGTTATTTGCAAATAAGGAGAACCATAAGTCACAATAGGGGCGTGTCCATTTCTTGATGTCCAGTGAATAGGCAAGGAATCAGAATTGCGAGACGTTTAATATAGTGCTTTTGGGATTTGCATCGAGCACGATAAAGCGAGTCTATCGTGTAACTATGCAGGTAGAGACATATGTGTTGCAGAATGGGATCGAGAGCGGAGATAAGCTCCGAGTAATGATATGTGTAACACAGGGGCGATTGAAGAATTTGACTGGTTGGTACGAGACTATTAAGAAACACGTCCTATACACATATTTGAGTGATATGTCCCATTTGAAGACAGAAGTTCCACCGAAGATAGCAGACAAGAGACTATTTATCGAGATAACAGTCATCAGATAATTATTATGGAATGAAGACGGAATGCATACAGCAGTATCATCTCCAGAAGGAGGAGATTGGATTCGCTGGATTGTAATTGTTATAATGGTTGCGGACTGTTTTACGAAGCTAATGAAGGCGGACTTCATGTGGAAGGTGATCAACACTAGAGTTTATGTGGTTGAAACAGATTCGAATGAGAAAATATGAGAACAATGTGACAGAGTGTCGCATCCTTTTTGCTGTAAAGCGGTTTAATACCTGCAGGTTGAATATGAATTCTCTCTGTAATTTGTATAGATTGAAGCTAGGATGTTAAATATGTTGTGTATAATTGGGTTATTCTAATACGAGGGCCCTTGAGTTATAGCGCTTGAAGCGAAAAGTGAGAGCCTGATTTGCTTGTTACATTCACAAGTATATTTATTTATGTTAATAATAATAGTATTATATTTGTATTTGTAGTAATTGTAATTTCGATTTTAATATGGAATAGAATTAAATTTGATATGTTGTTTGTGTTATAGTTGTTTTAACATATTATTGTAGTTATTATTCATAGATGCTAATGGGAATATAATATAGATTTTTGGAGAGGTTTATTATTTTGTTTGTTTATATAGGATTGAATATATATATTCGATTAATTATATTACATAATTAATATTATATTTTGAGGAAAGGAAGAAATTGCAAAGGCAAAGGCAAAAGCCATTAGAAAGGAAATAAAGGCAAAGACAAATATAGAAATAAAGAATATTATAAAGGATTCGATTAAGGTAATAAAGGAAATTATAGTAAAGGAGGATATAATAAGAGTAGAGGAAAAGGCTATTCAGGATTTAAAGGATGTTATCGATGTAGCAAAATTCGTCATGGGACCTGGGATTACGAAGTTGGAATATATAATGTAATATATAATATTATTCTTAATTTGTTTATTTCTTTAATATTATATTATTATTATTATGTTAAAATAAAATTATATTATATTGGTTTAAAGGAATTATTACATATTTTTATTATAATTATTATATAATATTATATATATTATATTTTTTTCTAATTAAGAATTTGGATTTGTTTTTATATAAATATAATTTTATTTATATATATTTAATAATAAGGTCTAATTCGATAATGTCTTTAATATAATCTATTTATATTTTTTATTATTTAAATTTTAATTATTATTATAATTATAATTATGGTATTTCTCCTTTATATAATTTACCTCGTGTAATCTTTCTTTTCTTTTATATTGCCCAAATATCACTTATATCCTAAAATATTTCTTTGTTATTATCTTAGTGAATTTAATATTTCTTTGTTTTATATATTATATAGATATTCTAAATTATACTATTATTTACTAATCGATTCAAAAATATTTATTATATCTACTCGAAAGATTTCATCTTAATATTACCATTACGATTTTATGAGGAATTTCAATAATTCTATTTATTTTTTCCTAAAAATATTTTTATTTGTAACAATAAATATGTTTTAGTAATTTCAACATTATAATATCCTATTATAATTATAATATTTTTTATATATTATTTTAAAATCATATAAACCTCATTTTTATTCTATAATATTATAATATTAAATATAAATCATAATAAATATATTTTATAAAATAATTTAATATTATATTCCTTATAAATAAATAAAATATAATATTAATATACAATTCAATATCTATTTAAATAATTGCAAATAATAAATATTCATTATTATAATTTACTTTACAAAAAACAATATAATAATAAAAACAAATTACACCAAAAACTACAATAAATCTTTAATAGAAATACAAAAATAACAATCCAAATTTTCTAAATTAAATAATTAACAACAAAATAATTATGCATAAATAAAAATAAACATAAAAATAAAACAATTACAAAAAACCCAATACATAATTTCAAACAAAAACTATAATAAAAATTAGAATAAAATATTTAAACAAAAATAAAAAAATAAATATCTATATATAAAATAATATCAAATCCCATCCCAACAAAATAAAATTCAAAACCATAATAATCAATAAATACACTATTAAAAAATTAAAAATCTAATTATAAATTCCATGAAAAAAAAAATATAAACCTAAAATAACATTCTTTTTAATAAACCTTCATAAAATATAACCAAAAACAATAATACACAAACCACTTATAACACAAACGAATAAAACACCATATAACACTTAGAATTACACTATTCTATCCAGGGTAATAAACAATGCTTTTTAATATACTATATTTATTTTCAATTATCCGAGCAGTATTCGATATAATCGCTCAATGTTTTTGTTATTATTATTATTATTGTTGTAGGAGGGTATGTCGAATAGTCATTAAGCCAATTTTGGTTGTTGTAGTTTTTAGAAATGCATTAAATGTGTTTTCGTTATTATTCTGTAATATATTTTCAGCAATCTCTTTGCACCTTTTACGGCCTTCCACACCGATGGTCAACTCAGTCCAGCCGGTGGGAACAACGTGAGGCTAGATCTGTGTCAACAACTCTCACTGATGTGCCTTGGAAAGATGCAATCTCACCAATATCGGATCCTTTACAGCAGACTCCAGTCACTGGGACTTCCGTCTGGCTTGCACAAGCCAAGCTTGCGGCAAAAATGCACTGAACAGTGCTCAAAACTACTCAAAAGAAGCAGAACTTTGATACCACGAGCCGGTACCACGAGCCGGTACCTCAAGCCTGTACCACGAGCCTACCAAGCCACACAATATCGAGAACCGCTGCAACGGATGTTGCCGAAGAAGCCATCCTTGCAGCTCACCCACTTCTTGCAGGTTGCGCCATGTGGCACTGGTGCGGGACCCCAAACTTCACAGTAGCGAGAACCACTGCAACGGATGTTGCCGAAGAAACCATCCTTGCAGGTCACCCACTTCTCGCAAGTGGCGCCTGCAGCGCCAACACTCTCCAAGTCAACCGCGGAAGGCTCTTCCACAGCGTGGTCATCAGGCTTCTCGGATTGCTCCTGGAACTGCACTGCTGGAGGACCCCAAACTTCACAGTAGCGAGAACCGCTGCAACGGATGTTGCCGAAGAAGCCATCCTTGCAGCTCACCCACTTCTTGCAGGTTGCGCCATGTGGCACTGGTGCGGGACCCCAAACTTCACAGTAGCGAGAACCACTGCAACGGATGTTGCCGAAGAAACCATCCTTGCAGGTCACCCACTTCTCGCAAGTGGCGCCTGCAACGCCGACGCTCTCCAAGTCAACCGCGGAAGGCTCTTCCACAGCGTGGTCATCAGGCTTCTCGGATTGCTCCTGGAACTGCACTGCTGGCGGACCCCAAACTTCACAGTAGCGAGAACCGCTGCAACGGATGTTGCCGAAGAAGCCATCCTTGCAGCTCACCCACTTCTTGCAGGTTGCGCCATGTGGCACTGGTGCGGGACCCCAAACTTCACAGTAGCGAGAACCACTGCAACGGATGTTGCCGAAGAAACCGTCCTTGCAGGTCACCCACTTCTCGCAAGTGGCGCCTGCAACGCCGACGCTCTCCAAGTCAACCGCGGAAGGCTCTTCCACAGCGTGGTCATCAGGCTTCTCGGATTGCTCCTGGAACTGCACTGCTGGAGGACCCCAAACTTCACAGTAGCGAGAACCGCTGCAACGGATGTTGCCGAAGAAGCCATCCTTGCAGCTCACCCACTTCTTGCAGGTTGCGCCATGTGGCACTGGTGCGGGACCCCAAACTTCACAGTAGCGAGAACCGCTGCAACGGATGTTGCCGAAGAAACCATCCTTGCAGGTCACCCACTTCTCGCAAGTGGCGCCTGCAACACCCACACTCTCCAAGGCAACCATGGAAGGCTCTTCCACAGCATGGTCATCAGGCTTCTCAGATGCCTCAGAGGGGGTTCCTCGAAGGTTGGGTACTTCGCCAGCAGCCAGGGCTAGCACTGTGATAGCCAAGACCTTCATGACTTGATTCTGCGCTAAGCGGCCCAAATTGTGCAGCTCGACCCAAACTCTGCCCACGTTGGGCCCAGTGCGCCTTCATGCAACTTCGCAAAGGTGTGCCTCCATATCTTTGGATGCCATGTGCACATATCTACGAACACATCCACAACTGGTTTCCTGCGAACAAATCCCACCTTGGACTCTCACTCCAAGCAGCCCTTGCATCTCTCGCGTCCTGCGACCAAGGCTTCAGTTGAGGGCCTGAAGCCCACCAGTAACACTAAAAGATTGAAGAGCAATTCCAACATGCAGTGGTATCGCGCTAATGCTATGTACTTAGGGGCTTGACAGTGTTGGCTCACGAGACAAGTAGATCAGCAAAGAAACTGTGACGAGTGCCATAGCGTACTGGATACCTTTTTACGGGCATGGAAAGCTCATGCATGCTACAAGCACGCAGCAATCTCAGTGCACCTTTTACGGCCTTCCACACCGATGGTCAACTCAGTCCAGCCGGTGGGAACAACGTGAGGCTAGATCTGTGTCAACAACTCTCACTGATGTGTCTTGGAAAGATGCAATCTCACCAATATCGGATCCTTTACAGCAGACTCCAGTCACTGGGACTTCCGTCTGGCTTGCACAAGCCAAGCTTGCGGCAAAAATGCACTGAACAGTGCTCAAAACTACTCAAAAGAAGCAGAACTTTGATACCACGAGCCGGTACCACGAGCCGGTACCTCAAGCCTGTACCACGAGCCTACCAAGCCACACAATATCGAGAACCGCTGCAACGGATGTTGCCGAAGAAGCCATCCTTGCAGCTCACCCACTTCTTGCAGGTTGCGCCATGTGGCACTGGTGCGGGACCCCAAACTTCACAGTAGCGAGAACCGCTGCAACGGATGTTGCCGAAGAAACCATCCTTGCAGGTCACCCACTTCTTGCAGGTTGCGCCATGTGGCACTGGTGCGGGACCCCAAACTTCACAGTAGCGAGAACCGCTGCAACGGATGTTGCCGAAGAAACCATCCTTGCAGGTCACCCACTTCTTGCAGGTTGCGCCTGCCGCGCCAACACTCTCCAAGTCAACCGCGGAAGGCTCTTCCACAGCGTGGTCATCAGGCTTCTCGGATTGCTCCTGGAACTGCACTGCTGGAGGACCCCAAACTTCACAGTAGCGAGAACCGCTGCAACGGATGTTGCCGAAGAAGCCATCCTTGCAGCTCACCCACTTCTTGCAGGTTGCGCCATGTGGCACTGGTGCGGGACCCCAAACTTCACAGTAGCGAGAACCACTGCAACGGATGTTGCCGAAGAAACCATCCTTGCAGGTCACCCACTTCTCGCAAGTGGCGCCTGCAACGCCGACGCTCTCCAAGTCAACCGCGGAAGGCTCTTCCACAGCGTGGTCATCAGGCTTCTCGGATTGCTCCTGGAACTGCACTGCTGGCGGACCCCAAACTTCACAGTAGCGAGAACCGCTGCAACGGATGTTGCCGAAGAAGCCATCCTTGCAGCTCACCCACTTCTTGCAGGTTGCGCCATGTGGCACTGGTGCGGGACCCCAAACTTCACAGTAGCGAGAACCACTGCAACGGATGTTGCCGAAGAAACCGTCCTTGCAGGTCACCCACTTCTCGCAAGTGGCGCCTGCAACGCCGACGCTCTCCAAGTCAACCGCGGAAGGCTCTTCCACAGCGTGGTCATCAGGCTTCTCGGATTGCTCCTGGAACTGCACTGCTGGAGGACCCCAAACTTCACAGTAGCGAGAACCGCTGCAACGGATGTTGCCGAAGAAGCCATCCTTGCAGCTCACCCACTTCTTGCAGGTTGCGCCATGTGGCACTGGTGCGGGACCCCAAACTTCACAGTAGCGAGAACCACTGCAACGGATGTTGCCGAAGAAACCGTCCTTGCAGGTCACCCACTTCTCGCAAGTGGCGCCTGCAACGCCGACGCTCTCCAAGTCAACCGCGGAAGGCTCTTCCACAGCGTGGTCGTCAGGCTTTTCGGATTGCTCCTGGAACTGCACTGCTGGAGGACCCCAAACTTCACAGAAGCGAGAACCGCTGCAACGGATGTTGCCGAAGAAGCCATCCTTGCAGCTCACCCACTTCTTGCAGGTTGCGCCATGTGGCACTGGTGCGGGACCCCAAACTTCACAGTAGCGAGAACCACTGCAACGGATGTTGCCGAAGAAACCATCCTTGCAGGTCACCCACTTCTCACAAGTGGCGCCTGCAACACCCACACTCTCCAAGGCAACCATGGAAGGCTCTTCCACAGCATGGTCATCAGGCTTCTCAGATGCCTCAGAGGGGGTTCCTCGAAGGTTGGGTACTTCGCCAGCAGCCAGGGCTAGCACTGTGATAGCCAAGACCTTCATGACTTGATTCTGCGCTAAGCGGCCCAAATTGTGCAGCTCGACCCAAACTCTGCGCACGTTGGGCCCAGTGCGCCTTCATGCAACTTCGCAAAGGTGTGCCTCCATATCTTTGGATGCCATGTGCACATATCTCCGAACACATCCACAACTGGTTTCCTGCGAACAAATCCCACCTTGGACTCTCACTCCAAGCAGCCCTTGCATCTCTGGCGTCCTGCGACCAAGGCTTCAGTTGAGGGCCTGAAGCCCACCAGTAACACTAAAAGATTGAAGAGCAATTCCAACATGCAGTGGTATCGCGCTAATGCTATGTACTTAGGGGCTTGACAGTGTTGGCTCACGAGACAAGTAGATCAGCAAAGAAACTGTGACGAGTGCCATAGCGTACTGGACACCTTTTTACAGGCATGGAAAGCTCACGCATGCTACAAGCACGCGGCAATCTCAGTGCACCTTTTACGGCCTTCCACACCGGTGGTCAACTCAGTCCGGCCGTTGGGCCATCAATCCAACTCCACTTCAAAAATCCCTGGCGACCCGATGTGGGGGCATCCCTGTGGTCTCCATGGCGCATTCAGGTCAGGCTGAAGGGCTGCGACGCGCAGGTCAGCGGATCTTTCAGTTGCGAGCATGGCGACTGGCTCCAGCAAGGCCAGAAAGCATAAGGTGTGGGAATCTGCAGGACATATCTTTGATGTGCACTTCCAGGTCGCGAGGAACAACAAAAGCACAGTTCATGGCAACTCACAATGCATCGACATCTAGCATCCAAGTCTCCAACCCCCAAAAGCCAAAGGGGTAGTGTTTCGTGGGCATCGAGCTTCTTAGAGTCATGAACCGTCCGAATTCGTTGGATGTGCCCAAAGACAAAGCCGCAAGCCTGGAGATGGGCAGCATCTGGCTCTGCCGGACATTACTGGCATATATCTAGTCAAGAGGAATCATATGACTACCGCAATGAAAATAGTCGATGTCTATACTGTTTTAATCAAAACCAATACCTGTCGCTCCGACTCTCTCCCAGCGCATTGCTTTTTGGGAGCGCAAGCCCTCGACTTCCTGCCGCTTTGGCGGGTCAAAAGCGAACAAAATTTGGACACCTAAACTGAGCTGGCAGAGGTCGCGCAATCCCGCTTTGGCCAAAATGCCAGAAATGCCTGATGTGTCCAGTTGATACTTGTTCGATTGCGAGACCCTGAGCCATCTGCAAAAATCATGGATGGAATGGATCGCCGAGAGCTCCACTGTCGACTCTTTCCAAAAGCTTCAAACGTCAGGCCAAGGCTGACCTGCTGGCCCGCGTGCACGAGATCAGTGGTGGAACAACCTCAACTTGGTGAAGGCCATAGCCTCAGCGCACAGAAAAGGCATCAAGCTGGCCTCTCGCGTCTTAGCATCCAAAGACCAATGAAAATGTGAAAGTCCCAGAAACTCACCATCACCGGATGTACCTCGCTTTACACTTGCCTGTGAGCCCTCTCTCTCCCTGTCTCTCCCTCCAAGACAGCGACACATGGCCATGGGTCAAAACCCCGTACCCCCAGTGAACATCCCAATCCAACCCCTAAAATAGGTTCTAAATTGGGTGGTGAATTCACCTACCAACCAAAATGGGATCCAAAACGGATTTGAACCATGGCCACATTGACATACCAACGGATTCAAATTCAGGGCGCGAGGGCTGAGAGCCCCGCCATGCCATACGTGTTGCAGGCATCGATGACTTCGGCGTCCGCCACCGAGCCGCCGGGCTGCGCCACGTACTTCACGCCCAGCCTGGCGACGAAACGAAAAAAATCGCCCCCTGGCGCTTGGCTGTGGGAGCAAGCATTCAAACTTTAGCAGTTAAGTGGTTGGATTGCATCCACTGAACCACAATATGCAAAAATATAACATGTTTCCCAACAACAACCATGTTGTGGAGCATGTGTATATGGCTGTGGGTCAAAAATACGGTAACCCCAAAATGGAGCCGTAGTAAATGGAAACAAGGACTAAAACCTGCGGTCCGATTCCTGGTGGATTCATTTTGACCCATACCCCGATTCTCTGCCTCCATTTCTGAAAAAGCGGGATCTCAGTATACAGTGAGGTCAAAAGTAGCAAGCCAAGGCTTGTTGGGTATGCAGGGAGGAGGATACCTCAGAAACAACGTGCTAGGATGTTATCCAAGCAGTACCGAGATGCCATGCTTGAGCATCTTGGTGCAAGGTGTTGACAAATGTGATACAAGGGCTTCCTCCAACGTCATGCTCAATACCATCTTTCCACGCCTTTCAGGTTGGAAGGGGTGCTTCCAACCCATACCTTCACCACATGGCCATGGATCAAAATCCCGTAACCCCAGCCAATCCCCACTAAAATAGACTACCCCAAAATGGGATCCCACCACCACAGCAACATCCCAAAAGCAGCGTGACTGAGGGAAGTGGAAGCACGGCTTCCAGGCCCGTCCTGGTGGCATGATCGATCGAGTCCCGGAAGGGGAAGAAGGCGTCGGACGAGATCGACACGCCATCAAGGCCTCGGAAACGCCCAAGGCGTTTGGTTGACGTTGGAAGGGGAGCAAAAATTATCAAAAAAAAATAGCAGTTAAGTGGATTTGGATTTCTTAGTCACTAAACCACAAGAAGCAAAAATGTAAGCTGTTTCCCAAGAACAACCACATCCATGCCAGTTTTCCGTGGAACCTGACCTCAACCCACCCTTGCTTTTAGCTGGTGTGTGTGTGTGCATGTGGCTGGGCTCAAAAATATGTTGCCAAAATGGCACCCTTGGCAAACGGAACCGAAGACTAACACCTGCGGCAACCCCAGCTCCATCTTGAGCCACAACCCATGTCATTCTTTCCTGGAACCTGAGACCTGCCCGCCACACGCCCGCGAGAGCGGATCCAGGGACCCGGCCCTTCAGGAAGGTGGCCTTGTCCTCCGCTGTCAAGGGCTCCGGCCTTGAGCGCTTTCCAAAACCGGCGAAACACGAGAAACGGCTGAAAGAACCTTGCTGCTGCCTGAGGTGCTTTTGTTTTTGCTTCTTTGCTTCTTCTGCGCTTTTTTTGGCTGTTTTCTTTGCTTTTGTTTTGTTTAAGAACAAAAGCAAAAGAAAAACTTTGTGAACACAAAGAAAGAACCGAAGTGGGGCATTTCAGCTCGCCGCGGGGAGTCAAAGTTCTTCAGCCACTCGGTCTTCTCTGCTTCCTCCATGTCTCCCTCGATATATCCTTATTGTCTGAGCTGGCGAGGCTCTGATGCTGAGAACTGAGGCGTCCACGGACACGCGCATTGACTCGGTCTTGCCGCTTGACCTGACTGCGAAAGAAACATCTCATTTGAAGGGCAGGCGAACATACATATCCCAATCTGGGGGGTGTCCAGCATATTAAACTAGATTTTGACCTCGAACCTGAGGCGCGAGCACCTTCTCTGAAGGGCAAGCCCTTGACCTCCGAAGCAAAACAAAATGGAAAAAACACTCACGGTGAGCGACCAGTCAGCGCAGTTCAGGCCTTTGGATGGAACCTGAGACGCCAGCGACCCAAAAAACCCTGCAGCACGTGATGGCTGCTTGCAGAAGCACATGAGAGAACAGTTATTTGTGTGCGGGTGGCAGGTGAGTTTGCTGATGTAAATAGGCTGCGAAAGAATTGAATTGCAAGGGGGCATTGATTTGCTATGACATTGCTTCCGGCTAAAGCATCAAAAAGGACCATCTGGTTATCGGCCAACAAAAATGGCCATGGGTCAAAAACCCATACCCCCAGTGAACATTGCAATCCAACCACTAAAATACGTTCTAAAATGGGTGGTGAATGCACCTACCCACCAACATGGGATCCAAAACGGTCTTCATCCCAATCTAACCACCAAAATACGTTCTGAAAAGGGTGGTGCACCTACCCCAAAATGGGATCCCAAACGGCTTTGACCACCGCAGCCAAATCGGCAAAACGTAGGCCGCCGGCCGCAGCCACCACGTGGCGACTTTCCGCCCCGCGAGCTTCACGCAGTCCACGCCTTCAGCCGAACCCGAGGCGGTCAGACCCTTCGAGTGTTCCGAACGAAAAGGCACGGAGCGTCTTGAAATGGGTGTCCCCAAAAATTCACAAGCTAGGGTTACGCAGGTTTTAGTCTTTGCTTCCATGTACTAAGGGGTTTTACTAAAGATTTAGTCCTTGGTTCTATTTTGGTACGTTTATTTGAGCCATAGCCCAATGGGGAACAACTGAACAAATGGTGAGTGTCCTTTTGGTTTTCCTTTGAAGCCATGCAACCCACACGGGTGCCCCTCAAAAGAAAGATAGAAAAAGGACACGCCCGCGCATGAAAAACGCTGCCGGCGGCTGTCTGAGATCAGCCACGGCTTTGCTGGCCAGCACCGACGCCCACCATCATGCCATCCTTCGACGTGAGTTCGACGCGAAGGAATGGGTCGTGCGCCTTTTTTATTGTCATGAGCGCTTGAATCGAGGGCCCTGAGCTGGCGGACATCTCGAAAAACTCCCAGAGATGGCACGCGGGAAATCACCTATATATTTTGTGGTCCAAGCCAGAGATGCAGGAAAAACAGCTGAGAAGCGACTTGTCGCCTCATTTGCACAACCCATTCAAGAAGATGTGCAAGTTGGGGAGGGCCTTGGCCCTCATTTCGACGAGCAACACCCCGTGAGTTCCCAAGTCAGCGAGTCCCCCGGCAGGAACTCCTGAGTCCCAACAAAAACATCAGACCCGGCCAGCCGACAGGGAAGGAACTGCGGCTCGTTCAATTTGGTCATCTAAACGCGGTCCTTGCTGTATCCCACTGAGTTGGACTGCCTGGCTCCCGAAGCGAAAGAAAGGGCTCCAAGGAACGCGGTTGCAACCTCAAAGAAGCTGCCCAGAACAGAAGTCTTTGGTGCCATCCGCAAGCACGAATGCCTATGACTCATTCTGCACAGTCACCTTCACAGTGTTAGGTGGGTTGGGCAAACACGATGCAGATGAACTCTGTAAGACAGGCCGGTCGGTCGTGTACTTGATCGCAATGGACGCCAGAATCAGATCCTTCCTCACCAATTCGCGGCAGGTCAACATTTAGCCGGACGCAGCAGGTAGCTTCAAGCGCCAAGACAAATCTGCAGCCCTGCTAGATGCTGAGGAAAACTCAAGCGCAATGTTAGATCCCATGCCCATACCCAGCTCAATGCGAACTCTTTCAGGACTACACCATAAACTAGGGGTTACCTGATTTTAGACTGTGCAGCTTGCCACGTGCCACTGTCAATTTTGACTCGAAGCAGGCGACCATGGCCCTGTTGCGTGGAAAGCTAATTAGGTGTACACGCGTGTGCCGTACATTAGTGTGCGCGTGAGTCCGTGTGCACGTGTCAGCGCGTGCAGGTGCTGCGTGCACACGTGCGCGCGTGTGCGCGTGTCGCGAGTGATTGTGCGTGCGCGTACGCACGCTGGGCGTGAGCGTGCGCGAGTGCTTGTGGCATTTGTGCGGGCATGGGTCCATGCATGCGTGCGTGCGTAGGGTGGGTACGTGCGTGGGTGGGTGGGTGGGTTTGTGTGTGTGTGTGTGTGCGTGGTGTGTGTGTCTGTGTGTGCATGCGTGTACGTGCGCATGCGTGTTTGTGTACGTGAAATTGTGTGTCTGTGTGTCTGTGTGAAAGCGCGCGTGCCCGCGCGCGCGAGTGCCCGCGCGTGCGGGTGCGAGTGCGGGCGCGGGCGCGCACGTGCGCGCGAATGCAAGTGCAGCTGCGGGCACGGGCAGTGTGCGCGAGTGTTTGTGTGGGTGTGGGCGTGCCTTTGTGTTTGTGTGTCTCTGCGTGTCTGCATGTCTGCGCGTCTGCTTGTCTGTGTGTCTGCGTCTCTGCGTCTCTCTGTGTGTCTTTGTGTCTCTGTGTGTCTCGGTGTGTCTCTGTGTCTCTGTGTGTCTCTGTGTGTCTCTGTGTGTCTCGGTGTGTCTCTGTGTGTCTCGGTGTGTCTCGGTGTGTCTCGGTGTGTGTCACTGTGTGTGTGTCGTCACTGTATTTGTGTGTATTTGTGTGTATTTGTGTGTATTTGTGTGTATTTGTGTGTATTTGTGTGTATTTGTGTGTATTTGTGTGCATTTGTGTGTATTTGTGTGTATTTGTGTGTATTTGTGTGTAGTTGTGTGTAGTTGTGTGTAGTTGTGTGTAGTTGTGTGTAGTTGTGTGTAGTTGTGTGCAGTTGTGTGTAGTTGTGTGTATTTGTGTATTTGTGTGTATTTGTGCGTATTTGTGTGTATTTGTGTGTATTTTTTGTGTATGTGTGTACATTTTGTGTTGTTTTGTGTATTTTTGTGTGTATTGTTGTGTATTGTTGTGTATGTTTGTGTATTTTTTGTGTTGTTTTGTGTAGTTTTGTGTAGTTTTGTGTATTTTTGTTTCTGTTTTGTGTGTATTTGTGTGTATTTGTGTGTGTGTGTGTGTGTGTGTGTGTGTATTTGTGTGTATTTGTGTGTGTGTATTTGTGTGTATTTGTGTATTTGTGTGTGTATTTGTGTGTGTGTGTGTGTATGTGTGTGTGTATTGTGTGTGTGTATGTGTGTGTATTTGTGTGTATTGTGTGTATTGTGTGTGTGTGTATTTGTGTGTGTTTTGTGTGTATTTGTGTGTTTGTGTGTATGTGTGTGTGTGTGTGTATTGTGTGTATTGTGTGTGTGTGTATTTGTGTGTATTGTGTGTGTATTGTGTGTGTGTATGTGTGTGTGTATTTGTGTGTGTATTTGTGTGTATTTGTGTGTATTTGTGTTTGTGTATTTGTGTGTATTTGTGTGTATTTGTGTGTATTTGTGTGTATTTGTGTGTATTTGTGTGTATTTGTGTGTATGTGTGTGTATTTGTGTGTATTTGTGTGTATTTGTGTGTATTTGTGTGCGTGTGTGCGTGTGTGCGTGTGTGTGCGTCTGTGTGTGTCTGTGGGTGGGTGTCTGTGTTTGTGTGGGTGTGGGTGGGTGGGTGTTTTGGTGTCTGGGTGTCTGGGTGTGTGGGTGTGTGGGTGCGTGGGTGCGTGGGTGCGTGGGGTGTGGGGGTGGATGGAGGTGTGGAGGCGGGTGTGTGTGCGAGTGCGTGCGCGCGCATGTGCACGTGTGTGTGCGTGCGCTCGTGCACGTGCGCGCCTGCGCATGCTCTGTGCGACGCAGCGTGGTGTGTCTGTGTTTGCGTCCAATTTTTTCTCGAAAAGGGCGTCCACACAAATGGTGCTTGCCAGGCCCCGGGCTGCGCGTTGTCCGGTAGGCTTTTCTTGGCAGTGACCACCTTTAGTGCGTCAAAGCGACTAAGAGCAAGGGGTCGGTGTTCGGCTGACTTAGTAAGTTGATGGCAATCTGGGTTATAACCCACAAAACAGGTCCCCCGTTACTGAGCTGTCCTCAGATCCCCCGCTCAAAGTGACTAACATTTTTAGTGGGCTAAATGGCAAACCAACCACTACTTGGTCAACGTTGGAAGGGGAGCAAAAACTTAAATTTTAGCAGTTAAGTGGTTGGATTTCACCCACTAAACCACAAGAAGCAAACATGTGAAATGCTTCCCAACAACCATGAAGTCTAAACCACCTAAAAAGAGCTAAAAAGCTAAGGAACCGGATGGCTGGTTGAGCCACCAAGCTTAGGTGGAACTCCACCCTGTTGGCGGTTGCCACCGAGCTTCCCAACAAACATCCGGCAAGAAGCATTCCTTTTTGGACCCCTCGGGATGGGGGGGGGGGAACAGCCTGAGTCAGGTTGCATGAAGGGCACCACAAAACTGGGGCCTGACTTTTAAGCAACATGTGACGGTTCGTCTCAAGAAGGGGCGACCCGGAAAGTGGGTTTTTAACCAATTCTCTGGAAAAACCCACCCTTTGAAAAGGGTACCCAGACCCTCAAACGACCCATACAAAAAAAAGAAAACATCACCCATTCCATAAGTTTGGGTTGCTCTCTACCCCATTTTTCAGTTGGTACCCTCCAAACCCAACCATGAATTTGAGTTGATCTAGCCCATTTTTAAGTTGTAATTGTGAGGGTCCAGATGCCAAAGAAAGGGGTCGTGACCCTTGAGCCTCCCGGCCACTTATTGTTTCCCATAACAGACTTCCCATGTTTTCGACAAATCTCCAGGGGTTTCGCTGTGTGGATGGCATAACACATGGAACCCATCTTTCCCAACCAAACTCCGCTGAGAAGGCCCTTCTCTTCTAGGTCCTCCGGTAGAGAGGTTAGAATAAGGGCACCCTTTTTTCTGTAGTCCATTTTAGTAGGGGAACCCTCCTAACCAAAGAAGGGTGAGAAAGGGCACCTAGCTGGGGCACCTTGTCTTCAACCCAAAAGGATATGGGAAGTAGCGATGGGAATACTCTCAAAGAACAGGGCACGAAGACTTAGAACAACGAAAAGTTGACCATACTTAGATCTTGGACTCTTGTGCTCCTCTGGCACGGAGGCAACACAAGTCTTTTGAGAGGGCAACTGAAAAGCAAGCCTCCAACTGTTGCGGGTTGCGCAAATGAATCAGCCACATCCAAGCCCGCTAAGTCTTCGCGCGAGGTTTACCCGCTGGCTTCCCAGACTGACCAAAACTTTCCGATCAGAACCATTTGTTTACAAGGGCCTTCCAGAAAACGAGGCCGCATGGACATGGATGCCCGGTACTGTTTCTTGTCACTACCTCCCTGTGTCAGGATCTGGTAATTTTGCGCACCTGCTGCCTTCCTCACCTGTGGCCGTCGTTTCTCAGGCGCCCTCTCCGGAATCCAACCCGAAAATTCATTTATTTTTGCCCTGTGGAGTTCGAGCCATTGCCTCGGCCAGCTTGGAGGCATCAACCAGGGCGTCATTCCTCTTCTGCATAAAGCCAACCCCACCAACCTGAAGCCAAGACGATTGGCATGCGGAAACCTCCCCGCGGAGGTCAAACACTGCACTGGTCACATGGGTAGTACACAAGCACCTAGCTGCAACGAGAATTTGGTTCCGGTTCCCGCGAGTGAAACATGCTGACGCACAAATACCATGTGTTATGACGTCTGAAACATGTTGCGCATCATCTCCCAAGGGCCCAAACAAGCAGGCAGGGCTTTGTATTGTCTGGCCCAAGCTGTGCCAAATCGGTCACACGACGAGAAAACGCTCCGGTCAGGCTGTGTACTGTTGTTGGCCATTGATGTGTACATGCTTGATCATTCTAACCCCAGGTGTCCTTTGGTAAAAATAGCTTGCCCTAATAAATGAAATACAACCAATCTAAACCAGTGCCGTTTATGTCGAATCAAACTAACATAAAAAGGACACCTATGATTCTATTGCTGCGCACTGACCTCCCCTGGCAAGACGACAGCTGTAAGCAGCTCATGCCGAACATCCTGCCACCTGCTTGCAGAACCCTCAGGCTCATTCACATGCAAATGTATGTTGTAAAGTCGTCATGCCTTCAGTTTCAACTACATAAACTTCAAATGTCATTCGTTAACGTTTGCACACCCCTCAAATGCAAAAGCAAACAACGAACAATGTCAACCCTCAAGAACACACCCAATGAATGTGTTGACTCCATCTCTTCATGTATCCCCAGCAGGCTCTCGCACTCTCGCTCAATGCGCATCCATCCGAATCCTGGGGAGCAGACCATGCGGTACTCGAGGTCGTCATACTTGAAAGCGGGGTCGGCCTGAAGCAGCCAGGTCAGCCCCTAAGGACCCTCGAAGGACCTGGACCCCTTAAGCACCGTCCATCTTGGCTTTTTGGAACTCCCAAGGAACAGGGAGGCACGCGCTTGAATCCGTAGGTGCCTTGTTGGAGAAAAAATAGATGGGTTTCCCTGGTAAATGGAATAAAACCCGTCTAAACTGGTGCCTTTTACTTTTAACCAAACTAACCTAAAAAGGACACCTATGCTTGAATCACTTTGACTACCAAAAAAAAACGAGGTGTTGGCCCCCCCCAGGTCCAAAGGAAATCCGCCTTCAGCACGATGAACTTGCCGCCTTTCTTCGCCTCGCGCATCAAAGACACATACCCCAAAAATGAAGCCTGGCATGGTTGGTCTCCGGCTATGCATCCCCTGAAAAAATGTACAGGAACAAGAACAAAACAAGGGCGAGTCAACCAAGGGACAAGCTGCAAGCGAATTCTCCCCTGTCAGCCACCTCCCTCACACGTCACTTCCCGCCTTGAGCACTTCCAAGGCTTCCGGCACGAAGGAGGGGGCCTCTTTCTTTCTGTCTCTCCTTCCTTCCTTCCTTTCTTTCTGTCTTTCTTGCTTTCTTTCTTTCTTTCTTTCTTTATTTCTTTCTTTCTTTCTTTCTGTATTTCTTTCTTTCTTTATTTCTTCCTTCCTTTCTTTCTTTCTGTCGTTCTTTCTTTCTTCCTTCCTTCCTTCCTTCCTTTCTTTCGGTCTTTCTTTCTTTCTTTCTTCCTTCCTTCCTTCCTTTCTGTCTTTCTGTCTTTCTTGCTTTCTTGCTTTCTTGCTTTCTTTCTTTCTTTCTTTCTTTCTTTCTTTCTTTCTTTCTTTCTTTCTTTCTTTCTTTCTTTCTTTCTTTCTTTCTTTCTTTCTTTCTTTATCTCTTTCATTCACTCGGCGCCTCATTTCATGGGCCAGCACCTTTGCTAACATATCCTCTCTTGCCTTTGCTCAAGGTTCTCTGACGTGTGGTATGCTTTGAATGAACAAGGACGTAATGGAAAAGTTAGAGGCAACATATTATGCCTCAACGAAGTTTGCTATCGGCTTGATAGTCACTCCAGCAGTTTAGGAATCTCCTCTCGAAATCAGGTCGTTTCTGCACTTACTCAATTTCATCTCCTGGTGCTTGTAGCTCGCAATCATCTCACGGCCCGCCAAGGCAGCTGCAATGATACCATCGCTCACCTCGATTTTCAGGATCATCGCAGTGGCCTCTGGCAGCGGGGAGTCACTTGGCCAGTGGTGTCAATCGCCGTGCCCCAACTGCGCCCTGTCCATCAATCGACAAGCCTTGCCTTGGAAGCTTCTTGAACGCTGAAAAAAGGATGCGGCAAGAAATGGGTGTCTCTCTCCATGAAAGGGTACCCCTCTTGGAGTTGGTCTACAGGAAGCCGCCTATTTCATGGTCTTCAAGTTGAAGACAAACCCCATTTTCCTTTTCCTAGGGTGCTTGTGCGCGAACGCTGCTTGTCGCCCATTCTCGAATGGATCCTTCTTCTTCAGGCTGTTTTTGTTTTTTTACAGAAACCAAAAAAGAAAGAGTGGGAGGGTTGTCTTTCTCGTTGTTTCCGCGGGTTCTACCTTTTTTTCCCCGCGCCCCCGCCAAGACCCGGTCGGCTCGCTCCCGAACTCCTCCGTGACTCTCCATCTCCAGGCCGCCGGGCCAGGTCCACCTCGCCGGAGATGGCCACGAAGTCCCCGAAGGAGCACATGGGGTCCGCGTTCCGCGCCCTGCACGGCGAGGCCAGCAAGCGGCGCGGTTTCGGCGAGACCACACGGCGCGCAGGCGGGAGGCGCAAAAGCCGCGCGAGGGGAGACGCGGGGAGACGGTTTGCGAATCTTCGGATGTATTGAGGGAAAAGACCTCTGCCAATTCGAAGCTGAAAGAGCCTAGAACCAAGGGCACCTGCAATCCAACTCGGATCCAATGAATATGCCCCTACCTGTTTGGAGCACAATAGTCATCACTGACCTGTTCAACTTATCCTTTGAACGGCGCTTTGTGAGGTTCGAAAACCACTCCACTCATCGTACAGTCTAAGATCTCGGCCGAACGTGATTGGGTGGAAGCATGGCCCATTGCAGTCCCTCTTGGCTTGGGCTCACTCAGGACATTGGCATCCCTGCCTCACGTAGGCGCAGGCCTGAGCGCAGTGTTGCTGGAGGAAGTACCGAACGTCAAGGCTCGGACGGTGGGAGTCAGCTCCTTGTCCTTGACCTCGTAAACGATCCTCTCCTTGCGAGCACCACATATAAGATCTTAAGCGCCTTGGGCACGGATAACAAATAAACAATCAAAGAAACACGCACGCACAACTCGAAAGTGCTGTTTGCGCATGCGGACTTTCTCATAACGCAATAAACGCGTGCACATGTTGCGCCCTTCCAAAAGATTCAGCACAAGTCACACCCCGCTGAGGATGGAACCCAAACCCTTCACTCGTAAGGTTCAAGGGAGGAGGGGGGGGTTAGGGGGTGGTTTGGGTTTGCTGGCGGGGCATCTCCGGTGACCGCCGGTGTCCTCGTCACTCAGCGGAAGCCCAATGGCTGCGCCGGCAGGACTGACGTGCTTGAAAGAGGCGGCGGCCTGAGTCGTCTCGCGTCACGAACCGAGCGTCCAGGATGGAAGCCACGGATCCACTTGGAATCGGATTGGGGGTTGATCAAAAGGTCCTTTACATGGTACGGAAACCCATTGGTTGAACCACGAAAAAGAGAAAGATGATATTTCAACCACTAAATGGGCAAAGTTACCCATGGTCATCTGGGGGCCAAGAATATTGATCAACCCCCATATTGAAACGTCACCTCCCTAGGCCCGTGCGGGCAAGCCGGTTGCTTGCCCCAACTCGTGCACCAATTGCCAGGCATTGATGGCATCCAGCAAGTTGATGTAGCCGGGCCTTGCAAAGGCAAGGCGCACGGGTGGCTTTGTGGAGCCACAACACAACTCCGTGAGGATTGAGGCACAGACGTACCGGAGATCACCTGACAACTGCCCACTGCTCAAAACCATGCAGCACAGCAGCTTAAATATGTACAAACATGTTCTATACATATATATATATATATATATACATATGATGTATACACCCATAGCCCTGTGGTCCGCGTTGCTCACCCACTTCCCCAAAGGGCATGGGTTCCTAACCCCCCACCCGCTCCGGAGCGCCCAGATCGCGCCACAAAATTGATCCATTCAGATCGAAATCGGAAGAAAATCCTGGAAATCCGTTTGAGTCCTGTTCAAATCCATGGAAATCTCGACAACTTGTTGGAGAAGCACAAACCAGGAAGTCAGGAGGAGGCAACCAAAAGAGCATGCAGCAGACTGATGAGTGGAAAGGGCATCCAAGTAGAACTGGCAGTTAGACTGTAAGACCATGTTTGATGCCACACCTTTTCTGGGCTGCCCTCTGATCCCCCGCTAAGAGTTTAACTTTTGGTTAAATGGAAACTACCAAGAAACACTAAAAGGCTAAAAAGCCAAGGGGATGGCTGGCAGCCACCAAGTGTTGGGCCGTTTTTGTTGGACTGCCAGGTCAACCTCCGTGCAAGCGAAGCAACGGCATCGGGCGAGCGAGATCGCTCCGCCTCGAAGGGCAGCTTGCGGCCGGCCACCGAGCAGAGCCCCGCCGGCAGCTGGTGCCTGGAGGCCGAGGCGAGTGACGTGAGGGGCAGCCAGGTGGGCCAAAAGCTGAGGGCCTTGGCAGAGAAACATGCGGCGCTGGGTCAAAACCCCAGGAAACCCCTGGTGAACGTCAAAATAGGTGGCAAATAAAAAGGTTCATCCACCCATCAAAATGGAGCCATAGGTTATGCCCCATGGCCATGTTTTTCGGAATGTGTATCTGTGTAGGTGTCCAGGAAAGGGGGCAACAACGACAAAGTTATGTCTGTCCATCTGGAGACTCTCTTGGGAAAATAACAACACGACAGCGTTCAGCCAGACCGCGGCTCGCATTCCTATCGCTGTGACCAAACTTGCTAAACACCCCAACTACATCCTCGCATAGGCGTGGTGTTGAATGGCCATCCTCACATTACACTGGCACGAGGAATGGCCAAGTTCCGCAGTCTCAATCACCCCAATTTCACATCAGCGATGCCCAGTGGAAAGGACCTCTCGTGGCCATGGCCATGGGGCAAAATCCAAATCGGATTTAGCCCCCAGTGAACGAGACCCAATCCAACCACTAAAATAGGAAGCCTAACATGGGTGGTGAATGCACCTACCAACCAAAATGGGATCCTATTGGTTTTGACAACCACAGCCAGGTAGGGAATGATTCCCGAATAGAAGCAATCATAGGTGGTTTTTGGTTGGTTTTGCTACCAGTCCCAAAATATCCCCACTAAAATAGGAAGCCTAACATGGGTGGTGAATTCACCTACCAACCAAAATGGGATCGTTGCAATCTACACGCGGCGACTCGCACCTTTTTTTCAGCGAGGCCCTGGCGGATTGCAGCCGTACTTCAGGGGCATCTCCATCCTGAGGCTCGTTCCCAGCTTTCCAGGTTTGCACCCTCGACTTTTTTGGGGGGGGCAGAGTCAAATATAGAAATAGGATTTAAAAAAAAATGGAGCAGCTGCCAGTTAAGAAGCATAGGTCATACTAACAAGAGCACCCCCTCTTTTGCCCTAGAGCATATGTCGAGAGACAAGGCGAAACTCAGCGCCCAGCTCAAACGCCACCGTTTTCTTCGGAGGAGGCTCGGTGACCTGCCCGAGCCACATGTCACGATTCATCTTAGGTGACTTAGACCTGTTATAACAGGTGAGACTGTTCCTACCATCCTTCGGATAGATCCTCCCCATACTCTGTGTGTGTGTGTGCCTTTTTATACAGGGACCCCCAAAACTGCGGCTTTGCTTGTGGGTTTCCTTGACAACCACAAACATGGGGCACCCTAAAAAAAGACACGCCCATATCATTGACTGCTGTGCAACCCGTCGACCATGGAACCTCCATCCCCCTCGGCCCCCTCAGACGCCTCCCCTGCCATCCAGGTGCTCACGGCCGAGTCGTAGGCCGAGGTCAACGCGTAGGCGGCGGCCTTGGTGAACAAAACGATCCGATGCCCGGTGGTTGGATCGGGTGGCGGCGCCGAAGCACCAAAACTCAGCTTCATACAACCTGAAACCTGTGAAGGGACGACAAAATCAGATAGACAGCCTGTTCGTGCCTACACCTCGACGGAAAAAACTTTGCCAGAATTTCACCACAGGCCGCAAAAGCAGCCATCTGAGCCAGCCACGGCCATGTTCTTGCGGAAGGCAAAGCTTGTGCAGCCGTCGTCGCCTCGGATGTCCGGGGAGAAATCGCTCCATCGCTCGAAACGCGATGGAGAGAAGCTAGGCACCTGGCCAAGCTCCTGCATGAACTTGGAGTACTGGCTGGGGCTCGTCAAGATCGTCCTCAGCCGATCCCGCCCCCCCCCAAACAAAAAAAAGGACGAGGCCCGTGATATCAAATTCAGGTAGTTCTCAAAAGCAGCAGTTCCAAGAAGTCGCTCAAGGAAACCCGACACGTGAATAGTCTGCAAAATGGCTCAAACAATGGAAACATAGATTTGGCCACATATGTTTGAGCCACGGTCATCCATCTTAGGCCCCAGCACAGCTGCATTGTTCTTGGCAGAAGCCCTGATCATTGCTGGTCCGCCGATGTCGATGTTCTCGATGCATGTGGCCTCAGACAGGATCCGCCTTTAAGGACTCTGGGCCACTGGGGAAGGCCGATTCATGATTGATCTGTCTTGGTCTCGCTCCGTGATTGGTGCTGATTCGGTTCCCACAAGCCTTCTGCGCGGAAAGAGCTGAGGCGCTGGCAAAGTCTCCACCCTTAGCAACCTCAGCTCGTCCGCAAATCCACCGCTCAAGAACATTGTGAAATTACATGTACCAATGGCGGCTGCGTGCTCGTCAGGTGGTTGGATGTGCTAAAAGCCTTCTGCTTCCCCCTCAATCCAATCCCTCGAGCCATCTCACACCGCAGTTCTTGGCTGAGAGAAACACTGCCTCCCTGAAGGGATAGAGGTTGACAACCTCAGTGTGGATTGCACTGCAAAATAGCCTGTGGAACCACAGAAGACAGCGGGAATTTGGCCGATGTCGGCCTCTTTTGCCGACTGCTGATTCCATGAGTCCTTGCAACTTACTTGAGAATGGGACCTGAAGTACCCAGAAATCAAAAATGGGTATGAATTCTAATTCGGGGCCCTTTGGTGGACATCATTTACTGTAGGTTGGGATTTGTGCCCACCAACCCCTTTTCAGGGGTGCCAACCATGAAAAGTTCGTAGCCACATGGCTGTGGCTCAAAACATGTACCAAACTGGCACCCTTGGCAAATGGAACCGAAGACTATCACCTGCGGTTTGCCCTGGCTCTTTTGACTTTGAGCCGCACCCAGCTGCTTAGGGCAAGGCAACAAGATCGATCTTCCGGATGCCGTGCTTCTCCATCTCCGCCTTGCGGCTCCAGGTGGCACGTGGCCGTGGGTCAAAACCAATCGAATCCCATTTTGCAGTGGGTGTACCACCCATTTTAGTCTATTTTAGTGGTTGGATTGGGATGTTCACTGGGGGCAACCGGGCTTTTGACCCATGGCCACATCCTTCGCTCAAGTCCCCCAGCCTCGTGGCCCGCATTGCCGCGGGCAGCCAGGAGACCGCCGTGCACCTGGCCGCGCCCCAAAGCTTGCGCTTGAAGCAAACGAGTCGGATGCATTTCTCCAAATGTCAAAACGGGCAGCGGAGTCCCGGCACCTTGCCGGAAAAAAGGAAAACCTGATGTTTGAGAAACGGATGTGACTCCTGTTCTTCACTGGAAAAAGGTCAAAATGCTGCTCTGCTCCGAACAGAAGGAAGTACAGCGAGCTGTCAACTAAAAGTGCGTGCCTTTGGATGTAGTGTCTTCACTCGCCCATCTAGAATCTCTGGAGACCTTGGACATGTTTGATGCTTGGCATGCGTGAGAACCTGAGACACACAAGGACCTACCTCACAGCCAGCGACAACAATACCCAAACCACACTGTGTCAACTGGCAATATCTGCTGTGCACGCGGCCCGGTGTAATCCGCGACATCTTGCACCTGGAATGGAATGAGTCTGCATTCTTGAAACCCAAGGCCATGCGTCGTTTCAGAAGATGCATCTGCAGCTCAAAATGGGTGTGAATTTTAACTGGGGACCCTTTGGTGGACATCATTTAGGTGGGGATTCATGTCCACCAGTCACTTTTGAGGTGATTCCCTACTAAATTCATAGCCAAATCCAACTCATGTTTCAATTCACATCTCTTCACTGCGAAGAGTCCCATGTCTTTGAAAGATCCGTGTTGCCAAAAGACACATCGTAAGAATCTTCGCGTGCACAATCAATCGGCCACGGGGTTTCAGGTGTTGGCAGTATTGATCGAGGACATCCTGCAGCTGCACTAAGGCTACGAAGAGATCATTTGGGTGGGTCAAAAAAAAACCTGCGGTCCCCTGCTAATTAAATTTTGACCCATGCCCATTTGTGTCTTCAAGCGACTGAGTCATCACCAAACCCGGGGAGTAAAATCAAAAAATTGTCGAAACAGAACCATCTTTCAAAAAAAAAGGCTTTTGGCGGATCTCCGCACCATTTTTCTGGGGATTGTCCCTTCCCCTCTCACCCGGGCTGGAAGCCGCCCAAAAGCCCGTGCAGGGGCTGAGCCATGCGCAGTGCAGCCGAGCTCTCGCAGCTTCGCGGCCGTGCCACCGGTTGAGAGGATGTGGACCTGAGACGAGGGATCAGGCGCTTCGGCTTGAAAAGGCGGCCAAAAAGATGGGTAAAGATGGGTGAAGAATGAGATGTGGGTAAAGAATGAGATGTGGGTGAAGAAGTTGGCTAGGGATTATGCACTGGAGGAGCTGTCCTTATTCGGTATTCTGTGAAGAAGCCAATGCATCCGTTGCTTTGTCGTTGTCATGTGTTCCTCAACTAAAATATAGAGAGAGAGAGAGAGACAGAGAGAGACAGAGAGAGAGAGAGAGAGACAGAGAGACAGAGAGACAGAGGGAGAGAGGAAGAGACTGAATCAGACCCACTACTACTAGAGGGCCTCATAATAGCTTTCACAGCAGTTCCGGCACTACAATGTACCGCTGCTGTTAGCTAGCTCGGGCAGTCGTGTTGTCATGGCACAGAAACATCATCGACCTGTTCAGCGTGATTGTTTTCACCGGGGGAGGTTCTGCGCGAGAGGGTGTGGTACGTACCAAGCGGATATTTGGTGACGGTTTACTAGTTTTTAATGGAGGTGGTTGGCGGATAGAGGGGGGTCTCAGTCGAATTCCCGCGCCCTCCATGACACACCCAGCATCGTTTTGAACATGGCCATGGGTTAAAATCCCGTACCCCGAGTGAACATCCCAATCCCCACTATAGACTAAAATGAGCAGTGCAACTACCCCAAAATGGGATTCCATTGGCTTTGACCCACGGCCACATCGCTTTCAACCTCCCCGGCACTGCCAGTGGGCTGTTGGTTTAGCTTTGGTTCAAGGGTTGGCTTAGGGATTCGGTGGGGTTCAGCTGAAGGGCGGGCTAACAAACTGGGAGTAGGGTGGGTGTTGTTTTGGGGGGGTGGGTTTGGGATTGCGCTTACAGTGTTTGTGGGTGGGGTTGGGGTGCAAATAGTAGGAGTAGGCCTTGTGGGTTTGGGGTTTCGGTTTAGAGTGGGTTTAAGGTTGGTGTAGGGTTTGTGTAGTGTTTGTTCAAGGTGGGTTTCGTGGGTTTCGGCGGGTCTCTTCAAGGTGGGTTTCAAGCTGGTTTCGGGCTTGTTGGCTGCTAATTTGTAACCCCCTCCCCCGACCGACAAGGTCCGGGGAAAAAAGATGCTCTCCCCTGAACAGCCCCATAAGACTTGTCTGGCCAGCCATTTGTTTCGGGACTACGAAGAAAACAATGGCAGAGGTAGAAGTATTCGCAACAGCTTTTCCAAATCAAACTTGTGCTCTTTCACGTTTGGGATTGTGGGAGCTGAGAGGACTGTCGTGTTTTGGGTATGGTTTTGGTGTGCGAAAAATAGTTTGGGATGATCTCTTGCCAAACCTTGAGAGCCCCTAGCTAAGTGCTGGCTGGCAATCGGGGAGGACACAGGCTCATCTTGGGGCTCGCTTGGGCCTGGCGTTGGATTTTATGAAGTTGATTTAGGGTGGTTTGGAGTTGGGTTTAAGGCTTTTTTCGGTTTGCTGGGCTTTGACCTTTCCTTTGGGGAGGTTTGGGGGAAAACATGCTGCTTCAGGGTGGGCTTGCTGGTGCTGCTGGGGGGTGGACACCAAAAGGCTCGAAAAGCGACAAGAGCGCCATGTGCAAAGGAAAACACGCACGATTCCCCCAACATGTGCCGACAAAAACAACGACGCCAGCCAGGCGATTGCCAAAGATCAGTACCAACCCGTCCGCTTCTTTTTTCTCGGCGGAATGAGCCGGAGGCTCTGAAGTAACATTGGCCAAGCCTGGTGAGGGCGGCACCTTCTGCGAGCAAAAACTGGACGCTTAACATACAAAATATGGCCATGGTTCAAAACCGATGGTACCATTTTGGGATAGGTGCACCACCCATTTTAGTCTATTTTAGTGGGGATTGGGATGTTCACTGGGGGTACTGGGTTTTGACCCATAGCCATATGGCTCTGGCACTTTCAATGCAGAAAATAGACTGGTTCGCTCAATGGGAACCGTGGCGGGTATCTAATTGATTCGAAGAGGTCAACGCTTTAAAGGTTACATTTTCTCAGCAAATGGGTCATGAGGCAAGATTTATGCTTCGGACAAGACATGACAAATGTGCTCAACCAACACGGATCCACCGTGATTTACACATTGCTGGAGAACTTAAGCCAAACTCTGAGCATCGTCCCATGTTGGGAATGCTGTGCATGTTGTCCGAGTCCCATTTTCCGCATTCCCATCTTAGCCACAAGTCAATGCTGGACAGTGCCCTGCAATCCAGGCATCTGGGCTCCAGGCCCCCTTTGCGGCCAGGAACTTGCCGAGGTCCTCTATTCCAGCCCTTAGTGTGTAGCTGCAGCCATGGCGAATATATCATCTTACATCATGTAATATGTATGTATATACATATATATTATTTATAATACGTATGTATATTATTTATATGTGGTTTGCAACAGTAGCTTGTTGATGCTAAGTTGCAGCAAGCTTTAGTTGATTTGCAAAGATCGACCACATGTTGAACCTGATAGCTTTGCCATCATCATGTGCCCTCCTTCAAATTTCACTCGTGAGGGCCCGCGCTTGTCGAACACGGACACCAAAGCTGTTTTCACCTCCACCTTGCAGCTCAGGTTCGGAAATCTGCAGCCCCCTAAGCCCCCAACTGGGCTGGTAGCACTTGGAACCCTTCTCAGAAGGGTTCTTAGGGCTCCTCGGAAGCTGAACCGCTTTTTTCTCCCCAGAGAGATGGCCATGGGTCAAAAGCCCGCCCATGAAGTCCCAAGCCCCGCTAACATAGACTAAAATGGGTGGTGCACCTACCCCAAAATGGTACCATTGGTTTTGACAACCACAGCCAGATCTCCGCGGCTTTCGCCTTGTCCACGACCGGTGCGCTCACCGAGGTCAGCGTAGGTCCTCCCATGGCGGCAACCTGCCTCTCGAGTTTCGAAGCTGCGGGCTGAAGCCGCGGAGTCGCCGCGCGAGAAAGGGACCCGCGTTTCGAGCCCAACGCACAGAATGCCGAAACGAAACGAAACGAGAGCAAGTCGAGTGCGGCCATGAACTTTTCATGTCCGCACATGCGTCGAAAAGAGCATCGGAGTGTGTCATTAACCTCCAGAGCAAATCTGAGAGCCCCCCCAAGCTCAGAAGAGAAAGACCAGAAAACTAACAGGCCAAGACCAATGCTGCGGGCTACGCATCACTGTCAGCCACCTGGGGAGGCTCGCCATGCTCTTGGTTTGCAAACTGCAGGTTCCTGCCGCTTGCAGACCTTCACTAAGTACAAGCAATATACCGGCAAGAACGTGCAGGAAAAGAATGAGCTGTGCACAATCTCGAGCTCGCCTGCTTAGTTTGCAATGTCCACCTTGCGAAGCATTGTTACCAAACCAAGCTTTCCAGAAGTATTACCAGATTGCGCTTCTCGCCGGCCGCATGACAAGTTCATAAGACCGAACAAACCCGCGAATTCACGACGACGATCCCAGCTCAGCCGACTCACTTTCGGAATCATCCTCCTGCATCCCATCGCTCGCCAGCACATGAGCGTAGCAAGATGTGTTCCAACAATCGCATGGCCTGCTTACGAAAGTCTAAGCGGTTGCAATGGGCACTCTCACCGTCAGCAATGTGCAGTATGGGGTCGGGTTGCTTCCAGCCCAGCCTCTCCGCACAACATCTCCGGGGGGATCTCCTGCCGTACTCTACCAGCGAATGCATACGGACAAGCTCACCTTTCAGCTCAAAGTCGACATGGTGCGAGAGCTGGGAATCAAAAATGGGATGCCCCAGAAACAAGCCAACTGGTGGCTTCCTTTTTTCGGGGACCCCGAAAGAGTTCATTCCCACCTTCCCGCAAGACGATTGGCGACTTGCGGCTCAAATGCGAACTCGAGCGCACGACGTGCGGCCCTCCGAAACTGGCAATGGGACCGCCCTGTCCTTTCCATGGAACCACGCATGGAACATCAGCTGGATATCCTCCAGTGACTTACCCCTCGTCTCCGGCAGCATGCGGCCTCACATACGCTCAAGGTGCGTAGGAACTTTCTGGACCTTCCATTGTTGCAGAAAACTGTGTCATGAAACAAAATGGGGAGGAAAAACAAGCTCGGGTCAATGATCGAAAAAGTGCTCGTTCCCCAAAACGCGCTCGTATCGTCAACACGGGCTTCTTGCAAAATGTGGGTTGATCAATATTCCTGGTCTCCAAATGACCGTGAGTAACTTTCCCATATCATCTTTTTGGTGGTTTCCCCCATGGTCACCCGATGAGCAAAATGATGCTACGAAACACTCAAGGTGGATACCCCAATGCAACACTGGTAAATGGACAAATGGACCAAAACCTGCGGTCCCCTGGTGCATTAATTTTGACCCATACCCATATTTGCCCACCTTTCCTGTTGGCCCAGCTGTTTCAAGCTGGAAACTTGCCTGATACTTGATGCAAGCTGAATGCTTTGTGGGCTGGGATGCCATCCAAGTCTACCAATACACATTCAGGCACCCATGCATTCGTCCATCCCTGCATCCGCGCATCCAGGTACAGTTCTGCTTGCTTGAGGTTGTGCACAGGCTTGGCCACGAGTAATCTATTAAAGAGGCTTCTCAAACAAGCACATCTGGACTGAAAGTGACAAAAGAAACACATCCACCGTTCAGGAGCGAGCTTCAGAGTTGATGCC
>CAUJNA010001567.1:65000-67965 GCA_963377175.1 Effrenium voratum
CTATTGGTGTTATTGGTGTTATTGGTGTTGTGGTTGCTGCTGTTGTTGTTGGTGGTGGTGGTGTTGTTGGTTTTGTTGTTGCTGTTGTTGGTGGTGGAGGCGGTGGGGTGTCGTTGGTGTTGTTGCTGCTTGATGTTTGAAACCAAAAACAACAATACGTGCGTAATGGAGCCAGGGCGTCTGGAAAGGTGCTAACGAAGTTGACAATGCCGGACCTTGCACACAGCGGGAGGCAAAAGCAGCTTGGGTCTCGGCTGCTGACAATGCCGAGAAGAGGAAGGATGCACCTGGGCTACAGGAGCAAAGGACTTGAGAAAACGCTTCCCAAAGCAAGCAGTCCGAATCACCGGCAAGCAAGCGGCGTTGGGCGTGAAAGATCTTCTTGAAGACCGTCGGCCCATAGTACATAAAAAGATTCAAACCTCAGGTTGCGGAGCTTGCACGTGCTTGAGCTCTCCCACTACTCAGCGTGCAAAAACCCATACAGCGATATTGGAGAACAATGCCGGGTTAGCAAGGAAGGGATCTCACCAGCCAAGAATCATTGTGGTCATCACATCATCGTCATCATCATCGTGGTCTTAGCATATATCTTAGATACAATTCAACTGTAACGTTATTCGGCACCGCTCGGCATGCAGAGGATGCCACAATGATAGTCATCATGGCACGGGTGATAATCACCATCATCTTCATCTTCATCATCATTGCACAGTTGCACTGTCAAGATGTCAAACACTGTCAAGATTTGCATCTCATAATCAGCAGTACTAATGATCTGGAGGACTTCAGGAGGACCAAAGTTTATGCCTCTTACGTTCTGCAAAAGCCGCGTGGGCCACTTGCGGATCGAGTTGCCTGGACAATGATCACCCTCTTTCAAACATGAAATGATTCAAAGGCTTAAAGTAAAGTGTGGTCATTCGACCGGGCAAAAGACCCAGCAACAGCATACAGGAGGTTTCGTGCTCTAAGAAAACCCACGAGGCGCAACTTCTGTCCTGGCGGTGTATTACAACTCCTCACAGAGACTGTGGTGGCCTTCCTATCTCTCCACAACTGAGCGCTGGACCACACAATTGTTGTAGCAGCTGCAATACAACTCCGATCAGCAAAACCTTGATTCGCATAAAAAAGGAGATGCGATCTTGCGCTGCTTCATTTCCTCCAAGTCGCCTTCCCATTAGCGCCAGTAAAGAACTCGATGTAAGTTGGCTTGCCAGTTGCCCTCAGATGGGAGTGTCGTTCTTTAGAGGACTCCCCAAAATGGTGGCTTTCCTCTTGGTTTCCCTTTAAAGCCACAAAACAAAGGTACCCTCAAAAAAGACACACCCACATGGTTCGCACAAGGTCTGCCGCTTGCACACAATCCGTCCAAGCAAAGCGTCCTCTCTCTTCTGAACTCCTTGTAGCAGCGCGCCAGCTCGTGCCTGCGAAAGCAAACACTTCGAACAAGAGCTACGATCAAATTGCATAGTATGAGTCACTGTCTATATTCATTGTGTCACCAACTGACAGGGATGTCCCTTCACTACTAAGGTGGCCGTGGAAGAACCCTTGCTCGTATGTGTTGTCCCATCAAGCAAAAGTCAGGCTATGCCACAATATAGTATAACACTCCTGCTGAAAGCTGTAAACTGGATTGAAATCTAATGCTTCTGATTCACGGCTTGTTTCCTTCCCTGCCTCACGTCTTCGTTCTTGCCGCGTATTTGGCGCAGGGTGTCCAAGGCATCTTTGTACCTTCTCCTGCGTTTCTTGGCCAGGAAGATTGATACTTCTTGACGTGTCATCCCGTTCGAAAGAATAACTGTCCATCCCCTGCGTCATTCACAAAGGGCTACAACCCATTCGGGTTCTCCCAAAAAACATTCCGATTCCGAACCCTCAGAAACCGCCTGGAAACAAGCCATCGAGGAGACTGCGGCCTCAGCCGCAAGCCAGGTTGCCTTTGATCTGCAAGGGATCTGCATGGGCAAATCGGTGTGATGAGAGAATTAAAGCTTCCAATCCGCAAACCGAAGCTGTAGCGAAGCACATAGAACAGCTTGTAACAAAGTCAATGACGGCAAAGCACATAAGATGCGCACTTGCAAAAACGTAAACTGCAAATTGTAGAGACACTCAACGGTTGCAACTGGCTCAAGCTCCGTTCCTCTCGCTTCTGTAGTTCCTCTCAGCAAGACATGCAGTAGCCCGTAAGGTTTTTTGAGCAGCGGACAGTTCCTCGCTCTCGTGCCCGCTTTGCAACGACTCCGCCCAGTCCTTCAAGTCCCTCGACCCCTTCGGCCTTCGGCCCCCAAGGTCCCGGCATGAAGCTGGCCCCCAGGGCGAACAAGCCTCGCGAAGCCGGGGATGGCTCCCTACATTGCTCCCTAGAATCGCCTTTTCCAGGGGAAAAGGGCCGGAAAAGGGAAAAAACAAAACCTTTCATGGGCCAGAACGGGTTTTGTTTTAAAGCCACTGAAAAGGGTTAAATATAGGGAGCCCCACGTTCGACTGGCACATTTCAGGCGGCAAAGCCTAGGGGGTGCTCGGACGCCACCGCTGAGTGAAATTGTGAGACGTCCCTGTCAGCTCTTGGACTGCTTTGATTGCTTATGGAGGGCGATCAACACAAATGTATTTTTATTGTCAACTCACATCTTCGTGATGATAGCGTTGATCTTCAGGCACGTGTTTTGGTGGCGTTGC
This sequence comes from Effrenium voratum, assembly GCA_963377175.1. Lineage (NCBI taxonomy): Eukaryota > Dinophyceae > Suessiales > Symbiodiniaceae > Effrenium > Effrenium voratum. Next base: position 67,695 of record CAUJNA010001567.1, read on the forward strand.
CGCTCTTGAGATCGTGACCTTGCTAACCTTGCAAAAGCCGAGCACCCACGACTGTTGACAACATTCAATGCCGTCATAGAATGTTGGCGCCACCCTCTTCTAGCCGCCGCCCTCCAAGCAATCATCCTTTCCATGTTAATATTGCTCTCCAGACAGCAATCGGGTTTTTGTGAGGCTGGTTGGGGATTTTCGCAGGGCTCCAGATTAGATCACGAAGAACTGCTGCTAGAATCCGACACTTGCGCCTTGGCAGCTCTAAAAATGCAACTCA
>CAUJNA010001568.1:0-67962 GCA_963377175.1 Effrenium voratum
AGCTTTGACATATAGCCAGCTTAACACGTAGATAGCTTTCCAAAGACTAGCATGACAGATAGATAGCTTTGACATATAACCAGCTTGACAGATAGATAGCTTTAAGATACATGGATGTGCGCGAAAAAAGCTACGAGAAAAGCTGAAATCAGGAGAGCTGGGGGATAGCAAGTTGCAGAAACGTTGGTGCCATGCGTGAATTGGGCTTCCGGACAGTGCGCAACCCACCTCGGTCGCGACGCCTGTACGGAGGCGGTCTCGGAACGGTCCCGGAACGGTCTCGGAACGGTCTCGGAACGGTCTCGGAGACGGGACCATTGGCACGGCCGCGCGAAGGTTTCGCTAGGTTTGAATTGCGTGGCAGGTGCAGCACTTTCGCAAGGTCAAGTATAGATTTCGTGGCAGGCGCAGCACTTTCGCAAGGTCAAGTATAGATTTCGTGGCAGGCGCAGCACTTTCGCAAGCACTCTCTGCGAGCTGGGGGATGGCAAGTTGCAGAAAACGTTGGCGCTGTGCGTGAATTGGGCTTCCGGACAGTGCGCAAACCACCTCGGCTGCGACGCCTGTACGGAGGCGGGTGCGGAACGGGTTCGGAACGGTCTCGGAGACGGGCCCATTGGCACGGCCGCGCGAAGGTTTCGCTAGGTTTGAATTGCGTGGCAGGTGCAGCACTTTCGCAAGGTCAAGTATAGATTTCGTGGCAGGCGCAGCACTTTCGCGAGGTCGAGTACAGATTTCGTGGCAGGCGCAGCACTTTCGCACGGTGCTGCGTCCACTTTCTGCGAGCTGGGGGATAGCAAGTTGCAGAAACGTTGGTGCCATGCGTGAATTGGGCTTCCGGACAGTGCGCAAACCACCTCGGTCGCGACGCCTGTACGGAGGCGGTCTCGGAACGGTCCCGGAACGGTCTCGGAACGGTCTCGGAACGGTCTCGGAGTCGGGACCATTGGCACGGCCGCGCGAAGGTTTCGCTAGGTTTGAATTGCGTGGCAGGCGCAGCACTTTCGCAAGGTCAAGTATAGATTTCGTGGCAGGCGCAGCACTTTCGCAAGGTCAAGTATCGATTTCGTGGCAGGCGCAGCACTTTCGCAAGGTCAAGTATCGATTTCGTGGCAGGCGCAGCACTTTCGCAAGGTCAAGTGCCAAATTCGTGGCAGGCGCAGCACTTTCGCAAGGTCAAGTACAAAATTCGTGGCAGGCGCATCACTTTCGCAAGATCAAGTACAGAATTCGTGGCAGGTGCAGCACTTTCGCAAGGTCAAGTGCAAAATTCGTGGCACGCGCAGCACTTTCGCAAGGTCAAGTACAGATTTTGTGGCAGGCGCAGCACTTTCGCAAGGTCAAGCACAGATTTGGTGGCAGGCGCAGCATTTTTGCAAGGTCAACTTTCGCAGCCGGGGCTCGAAAATCGCAACTTTTAAGTACGAAAGTAGTACGCGAAGTCAACTTTCGCAGCTGGGCTTGAAAATCGCAACTTTTAAGTACGAAAGTAGTGCGCAAAGTCCACTTTCGCAGCCGGGGCTTGAAAATCGCAACTTTTAAGTACGAAAGTAGTACGCAAAGTCCACTTTCGCAGCTGGGGCTCGAAAATCGCGACTTTTTAGTACGAAAGTAGTACGCGAAGTCCACTTTCGTAGCTGGGGCTCGAAAATCGCAACTTTTAACAACGAAAGTAGTACGTGAAGTCCAGTTTCGCAGCTGGGGCTCGAAAATCGCAACTTTTAAGTACGAAAGTAGTACGCGAAGTCAACTTTCGGGGATTGAACATCGCAACTTTTAATTGCAGAGAAAGATGGGTAGATAGATAGATCAATAAACAGATATAGAGATAGCTAGAGAAATAGATAGAAAGAGATAGAGAAACAGAGATAGACAGAGATAGATAGATTTGTAGATAGATAGACAAATAACTAGCTAGATAGATAAAGAGATACAGAGATAAATAAATAGAGAGGTAGATAGATAGATAGGAGATAGAGAGGAAGATAGATAGGTAGATCTATAGATAAATCGCAACTTTTAAGTACGAAAGTAGTACGCGAAGTCAACTTTCGCAGCTGGGGCTTGAAAATCGCAACTTTTAAGTACGAAATTTGAAAGTAGTGCGCAAAGTCCACTTTCGCAGCCGGGGCTTGAAAATCGCAACTTTTAAGTACGAAAGTAGTACGCAAAGTCCACTTCGCAGCTGGGGCTCGAAAATCGCGACTTTTTAGTACAAAAGTAGTACGCGAAACAAAAAAGTTTCCCCAACTTTCGTAAGCTGGGCTCGAAAAAATCGCAACTTTTAAAAACTACGAAAGTAGTACGTAAAGTCCAGTTTCGCAGCTGGGGCTCGAAAATCGCAACTTTTAAGTACGAAAGTAGTACGCGAAGTCAACTTTCGGGGATTGAACATCGCAACTTTTAAGTGCAGAGAAAGATGGGTAGATAGATAGATCACTAAACAGATATAGAGATAGCTAGAGAGATAGATAGAAAGAGAGAGAAAGAGACAGAGAAACAGAAAGAGAAAGAGAAAGAGAGAAAGAGAGAAAGAGAGAAAGAGAGAAAAAGAGAGAGAGAGAGAGAGAGAGAGAGAGAGAGAGAGAGAGAGAGAGAGAGAGAAGCAAGGGGCCAAGGACAGTTCTCCAAACTATAGTTGTTCACTGCTTTGAAACTTCCGCCCCCCGGCTCTGCCGGACCTTACTTGTATATTACCCTAAAACCTCGGCCCTAGACCCTAACCTGGCTCTAAAGTTGCGCCCCTTGATAAAACGGCCATTGGCTTGATGAAATGGCCATTGGCCTTGATAAAACGGCCATCGGCCTTGATAAAATGGCTATCGGCCTTGATAAAATGGCCATTACCCTTGATAAAGCGGCCGTCGGGGCTGAAAATGCTTTTCCTGCCCGCTGATAAATTCTTTATACGGGGTCATATGAATCTGGCCGTCCGTGGCCCAAATCTGGGAGATCTGGCCATTGGGCTGCCGCTCGGAAAAAATGCTTGATAACATCAAAGGGTCTGCCCTTTCGGCCTCCTGACAAGTCTGGTCCGGCCTTGCAAAGTTTTCCTTACAAGGCGAGGCACGCCCGCGACGAAATCGTTGAAGCCGTGGCCGCTCGCGATGAAATCGCAGAAGCCGCGCCCTGAACGATGGCCCCTTGTCGCCGCCGCCTGCGCTTCCAACGCAGCCAGCGATCGGACGACGGCTTGTTGCCAGCCTCTGTGCAACGCAGCCAGCAAACGGCCGACGGCTTGTCGCCGACCTCTTGCTCGCCTGCAAAGCAGATCGCCCGCGCGTCGACTCCTTTCTCCGAAGGAGCCTGCGGCGAGTTGACCAAGTGACGTGGCCAGCGCGCGCGACTGCCCCAGAGCAAAGCTTTGGGCTCCAACCGTCGCAGCTGCGCCTTCAAGCGTTTATACACGTATCCTAGCGTTGAAATCGCTGCAGCCTTGGCCTCAACTATGGCCCAACGCTTGCTCAAAGTCGTTACAGCCGTCGGCCCCTTGCCAGCCTTTGGGAGCCTCAAGCAGAGCTTACGAAGTCCAAGCGCGCGAGACCGCCCCAGTAGCGCGTTGAAGCTTTGGGCTCAAGCCAGTGCAGCTGCAACTTTCACGCGGCAAACGCTTCTGCGACTCAACTCGCTCCAGCTGCAGCGCTCGGCTAGCGCTAGCGATTCAATTGCTGCAGCCTTCGCCTGAACTATCCTCCGCCGCTCGCTTGCGGCGAAATCGCCGCAGCCAACCGTCGACCCCTCGCGGCCTGCGCGAGCCTCAAGCAGCTGCGTCACAAGCGCCCACGTCTCCTTAGGACGTGGTGTGAATCGGCCAAGCAACGTGGCCGCCGCGCGCGAAGCTCAAGCCGTCGCAGAATAAAGATGCGAATTTCAAGCGTTTGCGCTGCGGGCTTGTTGTCTTTGCGCGATCAAGCGCTTCCCGTATCATTCGCCCTGCCGGGGTCCAAATTAAAACCCTAAACCCTAAAAGATTTGTCTCTGGGCGGTATTGGGGTGGGTTGAAGCAGCCGCCTCGGCGCGCCGCCCCGCGACCCTTTGGGTCGAGGCGCGCCGCTTCGAGGGCAAACCCTAAACTCAAGGCCGAGCGCCGTACCGCAAGCGCTCGGCCGCAGCAGCTGCATTGGTGCTGGCGCAGAGCGAGTCCGGCATGGCGAGCGAAAGCGCCCCGAGTTGCGTTCCTCTGCAACGAGCGCGGTTTGGAGCTGTAGCTCCCGCTGCCAGCGCCAGCTGGCCTTAGAATGAGTAACCCCGGCCTTCAACGAGTCGCAGCATCCTCCTTATGAACTTTATCAAGGCTCCTTATACGAAGCTTTAGAAGAAGCTTTATGAGAAGCTTTAGAAGAAGCGTTGTACGACGCTTGAAAAGAAGCTTTCTAAGAAGCTTTAAAGAATAAGAAGCTGCATAAGAAGCTTTGTAAGAAGCTTTAGAAGCTCTTTCTAAAAATGGCTCGACTTGGCCGTTGATAGACTGCTTGTACGGGGCAATATGAAATCGGCCATCCGCAGTCTAAATCTAGAGATCTGGCCATGTGGCCGCTGCGGCCACTGGCCTGGCCTTGATAAAGCGGCCACTGTTGCTAAAACTGCTATTGAGGCTGGCCGGCCTTGATAAAACGGCCATCGCCTAAAACGGCCACTGCGGCTGGCCGGCCTTCTTAAAACTGCCAATCGCTTTGCCAGCCCTTGAAAAAAAAATGGCTCGGCTTGGCCGCTGATAAACTCCTAAAGTGTCCAAAAGCTAACTTAAATACACAGAGCAGCAATCTTAAATACAAAAAATTGCTGGTGTGGATGTGCTGTGGATATGGCATGGGTAGCAAATGTGCGGGCAATCTGGGTGAGGGTACCTGCTAGCATCATCTACACCGACTCCATGCTGAAGGCCCAAACATGAAGGCGGGGCAGCACTGAACAAGTGCTGCTAGTGCCACTGAACAAGTGGCCCCTCCCTGCACAGAACCAGTGCAGTGTGGCAAGTTCAGCCTTCCCCCTCTGTTCCTCTGTTTTTTTTATGCCTTTCAGATTTCCATCATTTTCCATGGGCAGGACCTGAAAGGGTACAGGCCTGCAGGCCTGCATCAACTCAAAGCTGCAGGCCCAAACATCAAGGCGGGGCAGCACTGAACAAGTGCTGCTAGCGCCACTGAACAAGTGGCCCCTCCCTGCACAGAACCAGTGCAGTGTGGCAAGTTCAGCCTTCCCCCTCTGTGGCTCGGTGTTTTTTGCCTTTCAGATTTCCATGATTTTCCATGGGCAGGATCTGAAAGGGTGCAGGCCTGCAGGCCTGCATCAACTCAAAGCTGCAGGCCCAAACATCAAGGTGGGGCAGCACTGAGCAAGTGCTGCTAGTGCCAATGAACAAGTGGCCCATCCCTGCACAGAAGTGTAGTGCAGTGTGGCAAGTCAGCCTTCTCCCTTTGTTGCTCTGTTTTTTGCCTTTCAGATTCCCATGGGCAGGGTCTGAAAGGGTGCAGGCCTGCAGGCCTGCATCAACTCAAAGCTGCAGGCCCAAACATCAAGGCAGGGCAGCACTGAACAAGTGCTGCTAGTGCCACTGAACAAGTGGCCCCTCCCTGCACAGAACCAGTGCAGTGTGGCAAGTTCAGCCATCCTTCTTTGTTGCTCTGTTTTTTTGCCTTTCAGATTGGATCTGAAAGGGTGCAGGCCTGCAGGCCTGCGTCAACTCAAAGCTGCAGGCCCAAACATCAAGGCTGGGCAGCACTGAACAAGTGCTGCTAATGCCACTGAACAAGTGGCCCCTCACTGCACTGAATCAGTGCAGTGTGGCTCTCTGCAACTGCCCCCTCCCTACGTTGCTCTCATGCTGTTTGCCTTTACTTTTTGATTCCATGGGCAGGCTTTGAAAGGACGCAGGCCTGCATTTTGCCAGTACATCCACTTCATTCTCAAGACCCGTTCTCAACATCCAACCAACCAGGTGGGGCAGCACTGGACAAGTGCTGCTAATTGCCACTGAACAAGTGGCCCCTTGATGCACTGAATCAGCGTGGCACTGTTCAAGTGCCCCCTTTTTGTGGTACTACCGCCCTCTGGTTTCATGCTGTTTGCCCGCCCCAGATTCCCATGGGCAGGATTTGACAGGGCACAGGCCTGCAGGCCTGCAGTTTGCCTCAGTACATCCACTGTCACTTCAGTCTCAAGGCCCAACCAACCAGGCGGGGCAGGCAGCACTGAACAAGTGCTGCCAATGCCACTGAACAAGTGGTCCCTCCCTGCGCTGAATCAATGCAGGCGCTACTCAAGTGCCCCCATCCCCAGAAAAGCTCCCATGTCCTTGCAGGATCCCACAGGCAGGGCAGGGGTTGACTCAGAATGGCCTGCATGCCTGCAGTTTGTACATCCACTTGATTTTTTCAACCAGGCGGGGCAGGGCTGAACAAGTGCTGCAAATGCCACTGAACAATAGTGGCCCCTTCCTGCGCTAAATCAATGCACCATGTCACTGCTAAACTGTTGCTACCGCCCTCTGGGGTGGGGCAGCACTGAACAAGTGCTGCTAATTCCACTGAACAAGTGGCCCCTCCCTGCACGCACTTTTCAAGTGCCCCCTCCTTGAAGGATCCCACAGGCAGGGCAGGGTTTGACAGGGTTCAGGCCGGCATGCCTGCAGTTTGTGCATCCACTTCATTTTCAACCAGACGGGCAGCACTGCACAAGTGCTGCTAATGCCACTGAACAAGTGGCCCCTTCGTGCACTAAACGCTGCAGCATGGCACATGCCCCCTCCCCCCTGTGTTGCCACCGCCATCTGGTTTCACAGTGTTTGCCCCCCCAAGATCCAGGGGCAGGATTTGACAGGGTGCAGGCCTGCAGGCCTGCAGTTTGCCACTTCAGTCAAGGCCCAACCAACCAGGCGGGGCAGGCAGCACTGAACAGTTTTAATTCCACTGTGTCAAGAGACGGCAAGGTGACGTCCCGTGGGACGCTGTGCACCGAACCCTCAAGCTGTAATACCAACCACGTAGAAAGGTGTATACGGACGATGCCGTTATAGCCGAACCCGTGTAAATGTTGTAAGGGAGAAGGATTGATAGTTGCAACAGTGGTCCTGACGAATGCAGCGCAAGCGGAGTGTTTTCGCTCTCAATGCCAATCACGTAGGTACGCAGTCACACATCAGATCTTGAACCTCAGTTGTGTCTTGAGCCAAATGGCGATCAATGGAACTTGGTAAGCAACACCAACAAGGACCTCAGAACAGCTACCCAATTTCGGCACGGGGCCTAGAGGGTTTTAACATCCCCCATTTGGGTCGCATTGTTCATCATGCGGTCCAAACACCACAAAACGTTCCACTGGCCACGGCTTCAACTACGAAATCGTGTCGTGCAGTCTTTTACTTGCTATCACTACACCGTTCATTCGCTGTGAAACATGCCGGGTTCGATTGTACGAAAAGTGAAACATTCATCCTCCAATCGAAGCACACATCCATCTGCAGGTGTATATAATACACAATCGTCGCGTCATTTGACCACCAATGAACAATCCAGCTGCCGCATTTGCGCATCGCGCAGCTGTCATCCATAAATGGGTTGGCCACAAATGTCCACCATGCGCGCCCGCTTGTGATCGGTCTGCATACCTCCGGCAAAGAAACATCGGTGAGTAATCAATGCAAATCATAGCCATTCCAGATACCATGGACAATGCATAAATAATGAAAAGATATCATCTATAAGGTAATAGTTCCATCCATGAATATCCAGAGCGTCATAGTCATCGGAATATGTAACCACGTACACATCCATTCAACTTGGATATATGAAATCATATCATAATGTAGAGTCGTTCCGTCGCAATGGTGTTGATGAGACGCAAGCAACAGATGGGGACTAACCACATCGTGCCGCAATCAGCATCTTCACTACGCATACCGGTCCCCAATGGACAGTCTGTGAGTGCGTCGACGGAACTCCTCATCCAGGTTCTTCTGGGCGTCTCGTGCCCGGACACACTTCTTGTTGTAGTCCTCTGGCAACCAGTGCCCTTGCCGAAGGCACCAGTCCAGCAGGGGTGTGTCACACTTGTTCGGGTCGACGGCCGATATGATGGCGCTCACGTTGACCGCGTAACCATATTTGCCAAGGTTCAGGCCATCCCTCACGAATGATATATACTTGCAGTTGAAAGCTAGTGCAAAGCATCTGAAAATAATATCACCCACCGGGTGCACTCGGTCCTTGACCAGGAGCTTCATTTCTTCCTTGGTGACATCGAGGATTCTCGCTGCAATCCACAGCTTGTAGAATGTGTAAAGTCCCTCGCATTTGCACACCATCATACGAATATAATCGTCACGCTCCTCGACCGATCGGAAGGTTCTTGTCCGAACATTCTCCGATTGAGAAATCTTCGTTATTGTCGATGGTAAAAGTATACCTTCCGCATCTTGATCGGTGATGTTGGGGTACCTCTTGAAGTCATTGTGGTAGGGGCAGCCCGGCTTCCCTTCGAGCTCGGCAATCATCGTTCTCTCCTCACCACCTTCAAACATCCCCCACATCTTGGACATCTGGAGTGCGATAAATCCTGCCATGTACTGAGCCTCACGCGGCTCATCAAGGCAGATCGCCATCCGCTGGGAGTTGATGATATCCCGTGTCGTCAGATCAGTGTCGCGGTAATACCAACCGCCGTCATCTTCTTCTGACGCATATCCGGATGTATATCCCTGCGTGTCCATGTCATCTTCTTCTTCTCCTTCCGGAACTTCTTCTGTTTCATCATCATCCTCCTGTGCTGCCGCATCGTGGTTAGCTTCCTCCTGTGCACGCCTGGCATCTCCAGAGACGTTGGGATTTTGGTTGTCCTCCTCGTCATCGGAGTTGATGTGAATGTAGTATCTTCCGATGGAGATCAGTTGTGCCTCGCACTCCAGGCATAAGCAGAAGCAGGTGGGGATCGCGGTCGCACATGATGGACATATCCGGCACCTCAGTCCTTCCCATGTCTCATCATTCATGATGACGACTTTGCTGATTTCGTTCCGGACCTCGTTGACTTGTGCACTGAACTCCTCCATCTTGTTAACTCGATAGAGTTCGCAGGCATGATTCACCATGTCAACGATGTAGTGCAGATTATCGGCACCTGTCTCAGTCTCCGGCATCCTCTCGCTGATCTTTGCGACGTTCTGGAGGAACATCGCAGCCGACTCTTGGGAGGAGTTGACAAAGCCAGGGCAGATCTCGTTCTCCACACACTTCGAGTACGCCCTCTTGATGTCAGCGTACTCCAGGCGCTTCCCCCCGTTGCTTTTGCCAATCCAAATGGACTTGACCTCATAGAACGGGATCACGTCAAAGACCATGAAAGTCCCATTAGCCGCGACTCCAGCCCCATACCGCGCGAGGGTTGCACTGGGAATGTAGATGATCGCAATCGGATCCCCTCTCCTCACGTTCCGTAGCGTTGTCTTCGTCGCTACGTTCATCTCATCCCATGGAGCAAACGCCCCGAAGTGCAGTGCTAGCCTGTTGCCGCCATCGATTCCGCCGGGGACTAACCCACAGCGTACGATGCTTGGCAGGTTTTCCACATACGTCACATGGAATGCTCCTCCGAGAGTTCACCCATTCTTGCGGAATACCTATTCGCCAGTGCGGATGAGCTCATGAATCCAAAATCACTGTGACCAGTTGTGACTCGGATGCACCAAGGTCTGTACCATCCATCGCATCTGTTGAACATCCTGTCGATGTCGTCCCGATCCACGCCAGCATTGGTCATTTCCTCCCTGGCCGCCCTGGTGTCGTTCGGGTTCATGATGCTCGGAAACCTTGCTGCCAGGACCTGAAATCTCGATTTCTTGTGTCCGGATTCCTGCCACTTGATCACCTCCATGATGCCCATGTATCGTTTCGCTCTCGAGGTGTTAGGTGGGAATATGTCGTTGTTCCGGTCGTCAATGACGGCATCAATGTCGACCCATCCACCCTCGTCGCACCTGAAAGCACTTCCTCGGCAATTGCCGATCTTGTGTCGAAGGACTCTGCATAGGTCGTGAGATAGCTGGTTTGCTTGGTCCTTTGTAGTAAATACCGAGCGATCATCACCAATCCTGCATAGTGGAGCACCGTCGAAAGGGGAAATGCAGAAGTTGACACTCTTGCCAAGTTGCATCACATCCACCTGCTCAAGGATTGCACCTCTGGGAAAGTATCTGGGGTCAACAATAGACGCGTATGCCCGTGGCATATGCACATCGCTCAGGTCGCCGTACTTCGGAATGTAGCACGGGATGGTATCACATCCCATCTCGAGCGCCCTCTTGAATGTCCTGCTGTCCCCGCACGGGTTGTAGGTGAGGTCGACGCCACCACATTGCAGCTCTCCTCCCTCAGCCGTGTCAGCCATCTCCACCAAGTTAATGGTGTAGCTGTACATCTCAATTGCTTCTTTCCCTGCTCGTCCTCCTCTCTTTCTTTCCTTGGACGTTGATGGGGACGGCTCCTCCGTATCCCCCATGTCTTCATCAGATGACACAGGGTCGCTGCTGAGTAGCTCACGGAGCATCTTCATCGCCTTCTCAGTCCCAGCAGCCTCCTCAATGTCCTTGCAGTCGCCGTCGTGGGCCAGGTTCGCGCACTTCCTGCAAATCCCCATGTCTCCCATGCACTTCTCCATTGACTCCAGGAATTCTAGTGCCGCTCTCCGCCCGCCGATCACTCGCTGCTTCTTGTCTTCCTTCTCAGCATTGTACTGAGAACTCCTACTCGGGTCTGGTGCTTGACCAAAACCCTCGTCTTCGCCCTCTGTGGCCTTTCTCTTGGAGCCTTGCGCAGAGGGCTCGGTGATCAGGGATCGTGGATGTCTGGGCTTGACCTTGTTCATGATGTCAAGCACCTCCTTCGTGGGCACGCCGAGCTGTGCGGACGGCTTGTTCCGCTTTCTGTTCTGGCCCGTCGTGTGGGTCACATTCCCGGCGATGTGCCGCACTATTGACTGCTCGAACTCCCTCTTGATCTTCCATGCATCCTTCCATAGCGGCAGTTCGTGCTGAAAGTATGACATCACCTCAAAGAATCCCAACACCATCTCTACGACGTCTCCCAAGGATTCCTCGTTCGTGGTTTGCCCCAGGAGTTCATACATCGTCCCTTGGTCGAGCACACTCTTGATCCAGGAAGAATATGCCACATTGCCAAGATCCCTGCCTATCAGGAAGATAGACATCCTCTCCTCGACTCCCTCGGAATTCTTGCACACGAATACCTCACGGGATGCGAATAGTTGCTTCCCGTGACCGTTGTTGTAGAACTGCGCTGCTTGATCCACGGTCACGCTCACGAATCCCACGTAAGAAAGCTCCTTCTTCAGCTTTGAGTACACGAGCTCCCGTATGATCGTAGTCATGGCCTGGATGTTGCTGACGTCCACCATGAGGTTTTGAAGGTCAGGGATTGCCACCACGCATTCCGCGAAGAGGCGTGTGTACATTTTCATCCCTTCGATAGACATTTCAATACCATTCGTGTCCGCGTTCCAGTTCGCGCAACAGTTCACGCAAGAAGAGGGATTGTACTTCGAATTCGGTCCGAACACCTTCGACTTGCTCATCTGCATCTCTTTAGCGCAAAGTTCGCAGATAAACTTGCTGAGCTCCGTGACCGTGTACCATCGAAGATGTTGATCATTGACATCGGCTTTCCCAAAAGCATCCTGCTCGCCGCGTCCTTCATCTCGCCGCTCTTGTTTCCTCTTCGACTGTGCAGTGAAGGTCGGCTTGTACTCGAATTTCACCTTCGATTCCTCCATGTTCTTCGGGATATTGAACCGAAGGTCGGGCTCGTTTATGCACGTCTCCTCCAGCTCACACACAAACGAGTTGCTTGGTGCGACCGCATCGATGGATTTCTCAATCAGCAGTCGCTTCAGGAGGAAGTGTTGCAAGTTCGAGCTCCCGGGGATCTTGTAGTTCTTTCCTGTGAGCGCATGGACCACGCGCCACAGGCGATCGTTCTCGGTCACCAGCGCGCCTGCCGCCTTGCAGATCTCGCTAACCTTGTTGGCGATCGTCCCCAAGTCCCCTCTTCCACCATGGAAAGCAACATCGCGATTCACGCACACCACGACCAGGCCCTTGCATGTGTTGACGAGGTCGGATATCGCCTTCTGCAGGGAGTCGATGATGGGGTTGGCGGTCACCTGCCATCCGCATCCTCTCATGCACACCCAATCATATAGCGACATCCAGATGTGCACCGACATTGGTGAGTCATCCATGTCTCGCCTCCGCCGTTCAGCGATGAGCTTATCCAGCTTCTGCAATCGGGAGATGATATTCAACGTGTCGTTGGGTGAGGAGACTTGCTCACTCGACCCATAGTATGATCTCTCCTCGATGTTTGTCCATCCCTGTTCGTTGACCATCATCTGGAAGGTCTTCGTGCTCCCTTTCGAGTTGACGGCCCTCAGGGGCCAATCCAGGACCAAGAAGCTCTTCTTGTGGATCATCATGTCGCGAATCGTCGCCTCGCCAATGGGGCTCCTCTTCTGCCTATGATAATCCGGTTCAACTGTCCAGGTGCGTTGTCCGGGTTCTTCTCCGCCTGAATCAACGCATTGATGGCTTTGGCGCCCGGAAGGCGCCCAGTAAACAAGCATCCTGTTTGGGCACACAGGAAAGCATACAGCTGTAACCATGCCGCATTTCCCTTCCCAACATAGGAAAGAATAATCTTCTCCGCGCTGGTCTTCTCCTCGAAGTGCAATAGCGAAGAGGTCAGGCATCTCAGCATACACTCCCAATATGTGGCTTTCTTGCCTCCCGCAAGGCACGGCCCAAATACAGTTTGTATGATTGGGTACCCTGTGTTGTTGTCTATGTTGAATTTCACATTGACAGTCGCTCCGCCCAAAGTGGTACCCCCTTCGAATGAAGTGTAGGTATTGTGTCCAGCAGTTGGGTTAATAATTACCCACCTGTCGTCGTCACCGCCAGAGTTCATTCGGAAAATGGAGTCAATGATCTCGTTGTCGATCTTGACAGCATCGCTGGCTTGTGACCCCCCACTTGGGGCTCCCGGCTGGGGGACTGACCCACCAGCGGTTTGACTCCTTTGCCCGGAGCTTGACGCCGACTTCTGCTGTCGCTCCGTCTTCCGCGGCGGCTCCGTCTTCGATGAGCCCATCACCCACCACGTCGGCTCTTCCCCAACCATGAAATCCTCGGGGTACTTCTCCAGTTCCCTCTCGATTTCACGAATAGTGAAGTATTCATTCTGGAAGAATCCGATCATGACGTCCTTCTCCGCCTTCTTCTCGATCTCCTTCATCCAGCTTACCCACTTGCGCCGATCTTTGTTCTCAGCGGCCCTGTCAGCCGCGTGCGGAGCCAAGCTGATGGAGTTGATGTTCATCGCAGGCAGCTCAGACTCATAGATCATATCGATGCACCATAGGAAGTCCCTGGCGCGCTCGATCTCCCGGTAGAGTTCGGTCAGCTCCCTCTTATCTGGACGGAAATAAGTCATATACGACTGATCTTTGGAATCCTTCTCACCGAGCAATGGCTGCAATCTCCTCATAATGAATGATACGCACATGAGCGAATTGACCGCTCCGATGCACGCATCTGATATGTCACTGGGGGTTGACCCACAGATCATCCAGCGCAACAGATTCTTCTGGCTGGCACGCTCATCCCTCCTCAGTGCATATGCGAGGTTCTTCATCGATGCCTGCAGCTCATTCTGGTATACCAATCCAAGGTCCCAATTCTTCTGGTAGTCTTCCCTGGAACCACGACCGTAGGAGTCGATTTTGGGAGTCCTGATCACGCTCAACGTGAATACTTTCCCCCAGTTCCGATCTCTGAACCTAGCAATTCTCCGATCGTGTCTTTCAAACTCTGCAGTCGTCTGGAACTCCTCGGAGCTCCTCCACCTTCTCGATGATGATGCCCTAGATGGCTCGTCACTGATGAATTCTTTGTACACCTCTCCAACCGCGGTGTCCTGGTGGAATGCAGCTTTGAACTTCCGTTCATCATTGTCCTCGGCCAAGCCCAATGCGAGATCCCATATATGCGCTATTGATCTCAACATGTCCGCCCCTTCCATGCAATACTTGGTGACGTCGAGCAACTCGGGGTTCTTTGCTAGCATCGTCGCCTCACCGCAAAGTTGGTTCAGCGCTGACACAATCTTCTTGCCCTTGCTGCAGAATTCCCTCCATCCAAGCATACATTCGTCGGCAGAAAGCTGTCCGAAAACCTTGCTGATGAACTCCAAGGCAACCCTCATAGACTGCCCTTCACCTTTCATCATCCCGCGGCCCTTGGCAGAATAGTACGCAGAGTATGCATAAATAGCGGGGACGCCGATGTCCTCGATCCATTTCACGCACATACCAAGGTCGCTGTTCACCTCCATCCTCTTGGGTATCCTCTTGCCTTCCTCGATGGCGTTCTTCACCAAATTTCCCAAGAAGATTGCTGCTTGCCTAGATTTCCCGACAGGCACGCAGAAGAACTCATTCGTATTGACGACAGTCGGATTGGCGGTCATCTTGATGATATTCTCCAAAACCAGGAAAACCCAAAATAAGCAGCCGCAAATGAAGCCACGGAATTGTCCCAATACGGTCCCAGCTTCAGATTGAAGTGACGAACTCGTCCGGCTCTTCCTCGAAGCTTGGGGTTCGGGACTGACCCAGCTCCCCGTGTGCACCAGAGGTTCGGGACTGACCCAGCACCTCGGTTGTGCAGTTGGGGTGGTGTAGATTTCGCTCGCAGTAGCCAGGCGCTTCCGCGATCTCCCTCGCGCAATGCAAGCAAGAGCGAGTTGCAACGGTGCCGGCTTGAGGCACCTTGCTCGAGCACGAAAACGGCGAAGGATCACACCCACAATTATTGACGTGTACAACTGGGTTTCTTTGGTTTCACGACCAGCACAAGGTCCATGCTCATGGTTTCCATTGCATTTCTTGGACAACGAGCCACCAAGTTCAAAATTCCATGATACAACTCTCCATGGTTTCTTGATTGGCAAGGGTTTCTTTGCATATCTTTGTTTCAATCCATAGCGACACCCATCAAACTCGTGACTAGTCCCATCATGCACAACCTCATGCAGTCTCTCATCTTTCCAATAATCACAACTTCCAGGCAACTCAAACAAAATCGCAGCTCGTTTTGTCATGGCATGCCTTTTAATTTCAACGAACCGTTCAAATAATCTCCAAAATTCTCTTTGTTTGGCCTCGATTTTCTCTGCGGTGTCAATGCCGCGAGTCTTGTTGAGGCGTGCCCATGATGTTCCCCCCGTGCAAGGCCCGGCGAAGAACAACAAATCGGAAGGTTTGGTAAGCACATGTCTGGCGATTCTCCCCCCGTACTCGCTCAGTAAGTCATCAACCAGAGTGATGGTGACAACCTGCGGCCCGTCATGGCGGGCAAGAGCAGTGAACCAGTTACGTGGTTCGGAACATGCCATCAGCACGATGGGCCGAGCCAAGTCAACACTGTAAAGAGTGACGACTGTGCGAGTTCTCATACCAGGAAGCGAGACATGAACAGGAGCGCGAAGCACACCACCGTCATGTTTGACCATCGCGAGTTCAATACCCGGCGCTAACTGTGGTTTGTGCTTCACCGCAATGCGATACGGAACAAAACAACGACCAGGGACAAGCTGCTCGTGATTGATGTGCAAACAACGCATGAGCAATTTCAATCGGAGCAACGTTTCCAAAGCAAGGTCGTTAACACACTTCAACTCTATGCGCTCGTTCGACAGTTCTTCGACAAATGCAGCCAGCACGGACTGCATGTCAACATCCCCGGACCCGACGTGAATTGGTCGTGGCCGTGGAGACCGTTCCCGTGCTGGCGCAGCGACCGGCACGGGATGAAACTGCCAAACCGCGCGTTCAACCCAACCATCAATCCGCACACATTGTAGCCCCGGGTCAACTCTGTCCTCAACTTTGAGCCATGACCCATTCTTCAGAAACCAAGTGGAACGAAGCCACTTGCTCCCAAACGGCGTCATAACCGCGAGTGGAGGTTTCACACGCATCAATCTTGGTCCCTTGGCAACGACAACCGGATCATGTCCTTCATGCTCATGCAATCCTTCTTTAGATGTCAATCCAGACCACCATAGGTCCGGGGGCATGATCGGTATGTGTGTGTACGGAAATGTTGGAACTCCGTCAACTGTCCCCGAAGCGGTCTGCATGGTCCCCTTTATGGGATCACACGTGGGTGTGAGCGCCTTGAGGGTATCCGGGTCAGACAGCAAGCTCGGGTCAAGTAGACCAATCTGCAAACATGCATGTTTCCATTTGCGCCCATCATTGAACGCCTTGGTGTAAATATCGGCCGCCATCCTGTCGGTGACCTCATACGCCAAGTACATGTAATCACGTGTGAACATCTCATGCATCCACGAAATGCTAACACCATGGCTTCTCTCAAGGTGGCGCATTGTGGGGTTCCTCCCCGATCGCACGACACCGATCATAGCCTTATTATCGTCATAGAACACGAAGTTCGGTGACTTCTTGAGAATCCGCTCTACAAGCTTGAGAGCGGGCATACCCATCGATCTCATGGCAACATCGGCCGCAACAACAAACCGCTCCAGAGAGTACGACGGCAACCAGCGTCGGTCGATTTATTTTCACCGCACTGCCTCAAGTGGGTGGGATCGTACCTGTTGGTCGATCTGTTTTCAATCTCTGGAGTCGGTGTGCGTGTCTCTCAGACACCACTGACTCGAAAGTAAAGT
Organism: Effrenium voratum; assembly: GCA_963377175.1. Classification (NCBI taxonomy): domain Eukaryota; class Dinophyceae; order Suessiales; family Symbiodiniaceae; genus Effrenium; species Effrenium voratum. The sequence goes on from CAUJNA010001568.1 coordinate 16,761, forward strand.
ACAACAAAATAAAAGGTAAGCAAATGCAAGTGCATGCAAACCCAAAATGTTGTACAGCAGAGTTTCGAAGAGGGAGTGGACGTTCTCCCGTCCTCTCACTCGATGCTATAAATGCAGACCGACGGGTACTGAGGGCATGCAGTGAAAACTGGTGAGGGTGGGTGGGAAAGAAAAATTTGGCTAATTCGCCAAAATGGCGAACGGAGCATGAATCAAGCAGTGTCATCCTGCAGGCACTCAAGGTTCGAATCTGAGTGTGATTCAAATGCCTTCCGCTATCGGTTGTTACTTTTAACACAAGTGTTAACCGCAACAACAAACCGCTCCAGAGAGTACGACGGCAACCAGCGTCGGTCGATTTATTTTCACCGCACTGCCTCAAGTGGGTGGGATCGTACCTGTTGGTCGATCTGTTTCAATCTCTGGAGTCGGTGTGCGTGTCTCTCAGACACCACTGACTCGAAAGTAAAGTACAACAAAATAAAAGGTAAGCAAATGCAAGTGCATGCAAACCCAAAATGTTGTACAGCAGAGTTTCGAAGAGGGAGTGGACGTTCTCCCGTCGTAGGTCAACTCCCGTCGAAGGTGAAGCCGAAGGCGAACGACCTAGACAAAAGGCACGTTGAAGGCATCCTTACATCGAGCAAGTCTCCTTACTGTGGACAAGATTCTCACGGGACGTGGAAGTCAAGTTGGGTTCAGGAGGAATGATTCCTGTGGAACTGTTGGAGTTCCTTTATGTCGTCAAATCCGACGGCATGGGCGAACTCAATATCGCCAATGATTTTGCACGTCCGTTTATGTAGAGCGTGCATGGGGGGTTCCAGAATCTGCCAGTGGTGCTTCGAGGCAAGGGACATGTCATGTCGACTGAAGGGGTCGGCAATATTAGCATGTGTGGGCACACGGGCAATATGCAACTGCAATTGCTGTCGGTTGTGCCATGTCCAATGTGCACCGAGCAGGCAGTTTAGTGGTTGGTGTTTCCCAACTCCTCGCCTGATGGCGTGTTTGGCCGCTTCGTTGTCGCACAACTGGAGGTATGTGTCAGTGATCCATGGTCGAAAGATCACAGGAGCGATCAACGCGGCCCATGCCTCGAGGAAATAAATGGCGTTGGTGCCAGTACTCACTTGTTGGAGTAAGTTAGGGGGTAGTGCGCCCGAGACCACGCGGGTCCTTTGTGCCTGTGGGCTGAACAGCACCGCTGCCCATCCGTTGTCGTGCGACCAATCGGGTGGTAGACAATCCTGATCCCCTGCGTCCTTGACACGCCAGACCGTCTCGCCCTGCCGGCAGAACGCGTCGGTGTATATGATTGAGAGGTCTCTGGGCCTGGTGGACAGTGGGACGCTGCGGGGTGAGCTATGTTGCAGGATATTCAGGAGGCACAGAATGGCAGCTCGAGTTGGTTTGTCGATCCGGTCGGAAGTGCTGTGTGCTTTGTGGTATAGGGCGGCTAACGCCGATCGCCCTACTCGACCGAACAGGTGTCCGGTGACAAAGTTGCACTTGCCGGCAGTGCGTCGGGCGGTGTCGTTCGACATACCTCCCTGTTCGAGACACTGAGACAGGGTGTGTGACAGTGTACGGACTCGGTCTGGGCACGGTCGAAGGGTTGCGTGTGTTGCCGACAGGTCGACATAAACCCCTTGTATTTTGTGAGAGGGCGCCGGTGGTTGTTCCTTGGATGTCTTCATATGAAATCCAAGTAGTGAGTTGAGCTTGCTGAATGAGGAGAAGGAACTGGTCGCGATGTGACTGGGTTGTATGGCCCCGTAGTCGTCAACGTAGTGCAGGGCAGGTGTGAGTGTTAGTACGCGGGCGAGTGCTGTGAGTGCATCGCCGAAGCGGTTGTAGCCCCAGACGCTGGCAGCGGAGCCGAACAGGAGCACGTGGTGGTGCCAGAGAGTTGGGCCGTCGGGTGTGATGAGTAGCACGTATGCTACCTCCGGTTGTGCGAGGGGCAGTTGACGGTAGGCGCCGTCGTGGTCGTGTCCCCACACATGTAGCGGGTGTGCGTCGTCGTGATATTGTCTCGCACATTGGATGTAGTGGTCGGGTGTGTGATGGTAGGGTTGATCGTGCATAGAGCACGTCTGGTTGTGGCCGCTGCGGCGCCAGTCTTCTCCTCTCCGGACTTTGGGTTTTCCGTCCGATCCGGTCTGTTGTATGCTGAATGCGACTGCCACAATGGGATCGCGATGTGGGATAGGAAGGAGCCGGCTGGTGTGGGGGAAAAGGTGCAGGGGTACGGTGCGAGAGGTCCAGTGAGTCGGTGCCTCGAAGGGGCCGGCCATACGTCCCTGGGCCACTTCCCTCGCAATTTCGGTGGCCATAAGAGTCCAGTGGTCGTCGATCTTGTGTTGTTGCAATTTGCGCTGGATGTAGGCTTTGTTGAATGACCTGAGTTCTGCAAGGTCACATGGGTCCAGGTATTTGTGGTCGTGGCGAATGTGCCAATTGACTCCGGGTCGCAAAGGTCCCAGGAGGTCGAAGCCTAGAGAGAGTTCCTCGTGCAGGAGTTGTGCCTGTGGGTAGTTAAGCAAATGTAGCAAATGTGTCATGAGTGGTACCTGAGTGATCATCTTCGGTTGTCGATAGGCTCGCTGGCAGTGTGGGGGCAGCTGTTCGAACCATGCAAGTGTATCTGTAGTCAGGTCATCGCGAAGGTCCGCGATGTCGAGTAACACGTTGTGCTGTAGTTGTGGCAGTTGTGGTATGGTCCTTTGCATTGCGATGGCCCACAAAATGGTCGGGTCACAGTGCTGGGGCTGTTGCAGCGAGGTAGCGTGGTGTTTGGCCCAGGTCAAGTGGTCCTGCCAGTCGTTCTGTGGCATGTGTAGCGTTTCCGATGCTCTCGGAGGTGGTCCCCATGGTCGTGGGTTGTGAAGCCAGAGGTCGACCATCATCCCGAGGGATCCGCGACGTACCCGCTGTGTGGGCGGGGGAATTCCGAAGGCTGGTTGTAGTAGCAAAAGGAATAGGATCCACATGGCTGTGGGCACATGCCAGGAGTTCCCCAGCATGGTGTTCCTGGTCCGGTCGGTGTTGTGTGGTCCCGTCCAGCCGCGCGGGAATCCCATCATTGCTTCGCGGTGCTCGGGTGTTGCGACTTGCCAGTCGTGTCCGTGTTTCCGGACCAGGTATTTCTGTTGGTATTGCCACGGGGCGAATTGTTTGTGGTCGGCTTGCCACCGTTGCCATGTGTCGTCTGGTAGTTGTTGGCTGCGTGGTGGTGGGCGGCCTTCGTCCGTACTGGCCTGGGTGGTAAGGCAGTGGAAGAGTTGTCCGTGTGTTAGGACACTCGGCGGGTCGAAGTCCCGGATGTGACAGTCTGGTTGTAGTTCGGCTGCAATGGGATTGAAGAGCACCGGTGGGAACAGCTGAGTGTCGAGGGAGAGTTGCCAAGGTGTATGCCTGCTCAATGTGGCAGGCAAGGATTCCCAATCGACCGAGGCCCACCAGATTCTGGGACGAGAAATGGTTTGGCCGTCGGCCGCGTCGATCAGGACTGGGCGTAGGCCCATGGAGTGGGACAGCTGGTCGAAGTCGTCGCGTACCTCGGGGTGAGGCACGACATTCTCTAGCAGGGTGAGCGATTGATGTGGCCATCTGTTCTGAATGTCGTCGCGGATGGAGAGTGCGGTGTCGAAGAGGCTGCCCTGTGAGCCGGCCCGGCCCGGTTGGTGTTGTTTAATGTTGGAGTAGTCCTTGCACGGTGGGCCACCGGTGAAGAGGATAATGTGTCCCTCGTGATTGGGTATGTCCTGGATGATCGCAGCCAGTTGTTCGATGTCAAAATCTTCTACGGCGCCCATGTGCGTCGTGGGGAAGAGTGAATGAGGTAGCTGATTGCAGGACTGATCGGTTTCCCACCGGAAACAGTGGGAGACGTTGGCGCCCAGTTGGTGCAGGGCAAGTGACACGGTGCCGATCCCGTCGAAAACTGAGATCAGGATAATGGGCGTGTGTTGTATGAGTTGTCTGGTAAGATGGAGGCAACGCGCCGGGTCGGCTCCAGGGGACTGGTCCCCTGGGCCGTGCTGTCCCTAACGCGCCTTGTTCTTCCCGTGGGATTTGGTGCCTTTCTTGCCTTTCCCGGACCCCTTCTTTCCTTTGGGTGTGTCGCCCTTGAACGAGGGTCCTGGGGTTGTAGGCATCGAGGGGATGGCGGGGTTGGCGAATTGGGTTGGTCCCCAGGTCGTGTATGGCTGGTTGTTGTATGGGTACGAAGTGGTCTGGTACCCTTTGTTGCCCCAGGTGTGCTTGCCTCTGCCCTTGGGTTGCCGATACTGGTTACTGTTGTTCTGTGGACGTCGGATCTCTGTACGTGGTTGTTTCTTGGCTGGTTGCGAAAGGATGTCGTTCATCGTGGTCGTGTCGGCCAGTAGTTCCTTGGTAGCTTTGTTGAAGGTGGCCCCCGACCGCATCTTCATGGCCAGTTGCCATGTGAAGGTTTCCCAGGAGTCTTTGACTTGGAGCAAGCGCTGCTGGTGTTGACGGGTGATGCGGCAGAATTTGTCAATGAATTCGTTTATGTCGGTTTCGTCCCCGATCTGGATGAAGGTCCATGCCCATCGAATGGCCTCCAGCCCGTCGAGAATCATCATCAGGTTCTGTGGGTCCCAGTCTCTGGGCGTGGTTTCGACCAGCGTGTTGTTGGAATCGAGCGTGAGGGTCCGTTCGCTCTTACGGTCCTTGGCTGAATTGTTGATTGTGCCCATGGCTGTGAAGGTCCGTTGGGTGAGAATCTCTCCCAACGACGGGGCGGTGTAATGCTTGCTCTTGTGATGTTCGTGCCACATGCGGGCGATGGCGCGGTCGGCTCCGAGGATGACCTCCTCTGGGAACTTGCGGTTGTTGCCGTTGATTGTCTGTGTGTTGTATTGGCGTAGGAGTTCCGCGTACACGCCCTGTGGGAGTTCCTTGGGAACTTTGGGGTCCGCGGCTGGGGCGGTTTGTGTCCCTGGTGTCGTTTGTGACGGTTGGGTGTGGAGAGGAACTGGTACAGGGGGCTGTGCATTGCGACAGCGTACCCAGGCTGCCGTGAGTGATGCCGTGGTACCGAGGACCAAGTCGTTGGTGCCAAGGTGCATGGTCTGTTGCGGGTCGCCGAATTGGACTGCTGTCGTGAAACGGGTTACCCACGTGCTCAGTGCGTCGCCATCGGCGAACATGTGGGCGAGAGCGTCAACTGACCGCACCCGCATGTGGCGAAGGTATGATCTCAACACCTCGTCTTGTGCGAATCCCGCTTCGGTCAGGATGTCATCAAGTGAAGGGGGAGCCGCCATGTGTTCGCGGGCACATTGGATGTGCCGTTGGGGCCTAAAATGGAGCCTAATTCAGCGCGGTGGACACAGGAATCAAAGTGTCATCCAAGCTGGGTTCTCAAGGCCGTTCCTTAGAGGGGGGGGTGAGAACAAAGGGAAAAGGGAAGGGGGGCCCCCCAAAAGGAAGAAGCAACGACCGGCGATCCCGCTTTTCAGGCTCCTGGTATCAATCGCCCAGGTCTGAGAGCTCATCGAGGTCGGCCTGTGTGGCGAACTTGAAGCAGGATCCGCACAGGTTGTTGGTCGGCTTGGTGCGGATCTTCTTGTAGCGGCCGGTGGCATACCTCCATCCGCATTGCGTGGTCCACATAGCTGAGTTGATGCAGTCCTCGTCAGTTGCTGGCAGGTGTGCCTTGTTGGAGTCGGTGTTGACGACCCAAAAGGTGTTATGCAATACGGCAATGTGCCGTTTGACCACGTCCTCGATTTGGTGTTGGAGTTCCTTCTGGGAATGCGCCACTGGTGGTCGATCGAGGTTGGATTCCTGGATGTAGCGGGCCACTGCTTCGGATCCCCATCGGCCGACGAGTTGTACGGTCTCCTTGTTGTAGCCCAGTCGTGTCAGGAACTGGGCGCCCGACACTCGGCATACGTGTTCATGGAATCGTTGTCGCAAGGTGCCGCTGGGATCGGTCCGGGTAAGGATAGTTCCGGTGAGTCCGATGACCTTGCGGAAGAGCTCGATGACGTCTGCCTTGGGGATGGCTTGTCCGTCTGGTCCGGGGAACAGTGGGTAGTCGCCCGGTGGAGTGCGTCCCAGGTGTCGATGTAGTCGTCGCATGTGACGTTGTGCTGCATGATGTGGGCACAGTCGGGACAGTGCTGGACAGGTGCACGGATGAGATCTGGTCACGCACATGCCAGTTATGTCGTTCTTCTGGATGGGGAGTGTGAGGTATGTGCGCTTACCCAGCGCTGTCTGTTGGGTCCACAGATGGTGTACCTGTGCTGAGGCGACTTCGAGTCCTCGAAGTAGCCACCAGCAGCCGATGATGGTGACGTCGCGGGCGTAGGTGATGGAGTCGAGGCCGTCGTCCTGGTCCACGGGGAACTGATCGGCCGACAGGAGCTCGAGTTGGAAGGAGTCCTTAAACGGTGTGGGTCCTTGTGCCCGTCGGATCGACCGGCTGACGTCGGTGATGGCCTGCTCGATGTCGGCTGCGGGGTCTTCGCCCGTAAGTCGTCGGTGTTCCTGTCGAGCCTGTGTGTAGTAGTTCTGGAAGGAGCGGTATCCGCCGGCTTTAAAGGATGCCCCCGCCGCCTTGACGAGTTTCACGGTGAGTGGGGCAGGTGGCATGTCCCAGGAATTCGCAATCTGGCACCACGTCTTCCAGCGTGCTAATCTGGGGTCTCGGCTGGAGGGTGCGTATGTCTCGTCTTCTAGGAGTTGTAGGGCCTGCTCGCGTGAGGTAGGCGCTCCCGCCGCAATGGCTCTGTTGAGAGAGCCGTGTCGTGTGGTGTGATATGGTTGGATGTCGCGCCGGACCGGGGGCATGTAGTCAAGGACCAGTTGGTCGTCGCCCAGGAGTCGATTGATCAGGTCGTGTGGCACGCCGATCCGCACCAATGCAGCCCGGTCCATGTTGCGGAATGTCGCCAGGTCGTCTATTCCGGCTAGGGCAACGAGCGGGGCGATCGCCAGCAAGGACCGCTGGTGTAGCCATGCTCGAATGTCACGGAACGTCATCTCGGGGTGATCTGTATCAAGGGCCGAGAGGGGCCAGAAATGGCTATGTAAAATGTATCAAAGGTTTGCCACACGTGGAGACTGAAGCACAATGCAAACAATCAAGGTGAGCAAAAGTTCGGAGGGATTTAGGGGTGTTTGGCTTCAAACACATGGTGCGCCTTTTCTTACTGGCGTTTAAGCGGGAAAATGGGAATACAAGGTTTTAGCAAAGTGTCACTCTCAATCTCTCCCTCTCTCTTTCTTCTTATTTGTCGCTATCTTTCTCTTTCTCGTGTTGTTTCTTGTTGTTCTCTCTCTCTGAGCCTGTCCCCCTCTCTGTCACTCTCGTCAATACATACATCGTACATGTGTGCATACATGTGTATATACATAAAACAACTTAAAACATTATAGGAAGAAATGCAAATACACATAGAGACATGTACATACATAAAGTATAATAGGTATACATGTGTAACTTCGATACAATTACATAGAAATATCTGTAAACATAAAGATATGCACACAGGTATGCTCTAGTAGGTTCTTTGGAGCAAACTCCATCACAGCCCCCCCCCCCCCAAGAAAAAAACACCTTGCTTCATCAAGCTTCACGATTGCTGCCACACATGAGAGCCGTTGCTGGTGCGATTGCCCTAACATGCAAGAACGATGCTTAAGCAATGAGGGCTAACCAGCTTAGAACCATGCAAACATTATATTTCAATATTCATGGCAGGTGGCCATGCATTCCTGTCAAGACCTGCTGACCAACAGCAGAAACAAAGACTTGCGAACTTGAAGGGCGACTTTTGTTACCACGCCATGCCGAGAATTGCTAAATAGCAGCCCGAAACGAAAAACAACACGCACGCACTTAGGGTTAAAACAGTTGTGGTCTACAGCATTCCTGTTAAGATTTTCTGAAAAGCAGTCAGCTGAACAACGAGCCTTATTTCATGTTTTGTTACGTGTCATGGACCAGCAAGTCACTTATTGTCACAACGAGTTCTCGGCGAATCCAGCCCTCTCTGTCAGAAGGGCAGTCGAGAACAAGACCAAGGCAAGGAAAACTAATAATTAGACCACTGAACAAGTGGGCAGGCTCCCATTTTTTTTTTTGATTGATGATTTTGTATTTGTTCACTTATTTATGCAGTTATTGAGTAGATTAGTTTAGCTAGTATTTATTAGTTTTTCAATTGTTTATTTAATTAATCATTCATTTATTCATCTGTTTATGTACTTATTTATTTGTTTTTAGATATTTAGCCATCTATTTTTTTAATTTATGCATGTAATATGATTTCGCTTTCTTTATTTATGTGTGTATCCATCTATCTATCAATATATTTATGATTTCTTCCTTTCTTTCTTTATTTATGTATCTGTTTGTTTCTTTATATATATCTATATATATGTACATGAGGTCGGTGGCTGACCAGCAGATCGCAAGCGCAGCGCGATAAACACGTGCTTAGGATTACTCACGCTAAACACACGTTTCTAATTCAAGATATGTGGTTTTGCATCCGTCAAGGTCTGCTGGCCAGCAGCCAAAGTCAAGACTTGGCAAACTTGAGAGGCCACTGTTTGTTATCATGTCACGCACGCTGAGGGTTACTGACCAGCAGCCCGAAACCAAAAAAACATGCACTTAGGGCTGGTCTACAGCATTCCTGTTGAGATCTGCTGACCAGCAGCCGGCTGCATTTGATACATGTCATGAGCCAGCAAGTCAGTTATTGTCGCGACAGGTTCCCGGCGCATCAGAAAGGCAGTCGAGAAGAAGACCAAGGCAAGGAAAACTAATAAGCAGTCCACTGAACAAGTGGCTAGCCCTGCACAAGGGCACTTGTTTATCTCACTCCAGGTTTCGGGCTATGCCAGGTGCCCAAGAATATGTGTGTATATGTGTATGCAGATATGTGCTGACCAGCAGCCCAACGAGCGAAACGTGATACACGCACAAAGGATTAGAACATGCAAAACATATGCTTCGAGTTCATGATATGTGGTCATGCGTCCGTGCCCCATGATATGTGGTGATTCATTCATGTCAACATCCAGCAGCCCAATTCGAAGCGTGACTTGTTCGTTATCATGTCACGCATGCTGAGGGATGCTAACCAGCAGCCTGAAACAAAACGTTACACACACGCACGCACTTAGGGTTGACACATTCTTGTCTACAGCATTCCTGTTTAGATCTGCTGACCAACAGCAAGCTGAAGAAGAAGCTGTTTTTTGTTACATATCATCGGCCAGCAAGTCACCTATTTTCATGAGTGACAGCTCCCCGCCAAATCCATCCCTCTCTGTCAAAAGGGCCGTCGAGAACAGGACCAAGGGAAGGCATAGCAAGTGGCCCATTGTGGCTAGCCCTGCGCAAGGGCGCTGTGTATGGGCCGGTCGGCATCTCACTCCAGGTTTCGGGCTTGGACAAAACTGCCAGCGAAGAATCAATGAGCACGCGTCATCCCACTCACTTGGCCACACTAAGACTTAGCCGCGGCGAAGTTAGCCGGGTTATGGCGGTTACTAAGCGGGCGTCAAGTCGGCGGCAACAGCGCGCATAGTGCGCGCTACCAGTGTCAACTTTATTGTTTGTCAGCATGCGCTTGGGGGACTACGACGTTTTCTGCTACAAGTTCCATAGGTTTTCATATGTTTGAAGCTCTCCGCGTTACTATGCCCGTGCAAAACTTGGCATGTCGCTGCATCGCTTTTCAAGCCTGAGGTATCCGCAGACATCATGTTATAGCTTTCTACTACTTTTCGTAAACCTGTTTAGATTCTAATAACTTATCCTAAGTTTCGTGGTCTTTTCCACGTGGCTTTTTGAGGCTGTGTTTCCACTAGAGTGTACTAAGAGAGTTTCGGAGTTGGTGGAGGGTTTCCGAAAAGAGCTTGAGAACCCGAGAGATTGAACATTTTCAGGCATGTTAACGTATGTTGCAGACGCGGTGGCTGTCAGGGACTTATGTAGCAAACGCACTGGCTGTAGACTTACGTGGCAGACAGTAGATGGACCAAATGATAAAGGGAAAGTAGGACCCTTGAACTCTGGAGGCTGGACAGCCTGAGGGCCTAAAAGTTGGGAGGCTGGACCCTTGAAATCTGGAGGCTGGACAGATTGAGGCCCTGAAAGTTGGACCCTTGAAAGCTGGAGGTTGGACAGCCTGAGTGCCCGAAAGTTGGACCCTTGAAAACTCCAGGCTGGACCCTTGAAATCTGGAGGCCCTGAAAGTTGGACCCTTGAAAGCTGGAGGCTGGACAGCCTGAGTGCCCGAAAGTTGGACCCTTGAAATCTGGAGGCTGGACCCTTGAAATCTGGAGGCTGGACCCTTGAAATCTGGAGGGTGGACGGATTGAGGCCCTGAAAGTTGGACCCTTGGGATCTGGAGGCTGGACCCTTGAAATCTGGAGGCTGGACGGAGCCCTGAAAGTTGGACCCTTCAAATCTGGAGGCTGGACGGCCAAAGGGCTGGACGGCCTGAGAGCCTGAAAGTTGGACCCTTAAAATCTGCAGGCTGGACAGCCTGATGACGGCCCGAGGGCCTGAAAGTTGAACCCTTGAGACTTGCAAAAAGGATGTCATTTCCACAAAAATGCCAATGCGCTCAATGTGAGGCCCACTTTCTCAAAAGGAGATGGATTTCTTGAAAACGGTGTCAAATTAATGAAAAGCATGTCCATTTCCTCAATACAAGGCCCATTGTATCAAGAAACTGTCTGAACGTCCTCACAAGGAAAATCGCCTTCCAAGAATGATTTTCTAAGAAGATCAGAAGCCATTGAGAAAAGTTTCGTTATTTTTCTGAACAGCTCAGAAAAAGTGTGAACTTTTTCAAACAGAAAGTAGCCTTCCAAGAATCAAAGTTCCAAACTTATGCTTTCTCAAAAGGAAAGCCGTCTTCCAAGAACCAAAGTTCAGTGTTTTTCTGAAGAGTTGGTCCACTTCCTCAAAATTCAAAAGATGACCATTCCCTCAAAAGGATGTCCATTTCAAAAGAATGCAAATTTCTCCAAAAGAATGTCCATGTCCTCAAGTGAAACCCATTTCCTCAAAAGAGGCTCTTTTTCCAAAAGGGTTTCCATTTTATTCAAAATGGATTTGCCAAATAATGCTCAATTCCTCAAAAGGATGTGAATTTCACGAAAGGGAATTCAATCCATTTCCTGCAAAAGGGTGGCAATTTCATCAAAATTAAAGGGTGCCAATTCTAAATGAGGTTCACTTCCCCAAAAAGGCGTCAGCTTCCTCAAAAGGATCCGCGAAAAGGAGATCCATTTCCTCAAGCAGAGGAATTGATTTCAAATCCCTTAAAGGAAGTCCATCTCTGTCAAGTTCCTCATTCCGCGAGGGTTCTGGGAGGGTGTGGTGCTGTTGGGGATATCACCTGAGCGTATTTGAAAAGTTTACCCATTTCCTCAAGAGAAGGTTCATTTCCTCAAAAGGGGGTTCATTTCGTATTTGCTGATTTCACTCAGGTTCCCTTGGTTTCTCTTCACGCCCCTTCATGTTTTTTGCTGGAATCTGATGTGCGGAAAAGGGTCATGCATACCCCCCCTGCTGTTGAGAGCATAGGGGTGGAACACCCCAAGCTCTCAACAGCCGGGAGCGCTCCCGGCTGTTGAGAGGGGGGTGTATCGACCGCGCGGTGGCTGTTGAGAGGATAGGGGTGGAACACCCTAAGCTCTCAACAGCCGCCGTGCGGTCGATAGACCCCCCTCTCAACAGCCGGGAGCGCTCCCGGCTGTTGAGAGCTTAGGGTGTTCCACCCCTATGCTCTCAACAGTCCCCCCTGTTTTGAGCACCAAACTTTCGGGAATACACAGGGAATACACACCAAGCTAAAAATACACGATTTCAGCCAAGCCATCAAAAGCCTGGCATGGCTAAGACTCCCGACTCCCTTTGGGGAAATGGACCTAGTTTTGAGGAAATGGAAATCCTTTTAGGGAATTGAACAGGGTTCAGGAAATGGACATTGGACCTTGCATTGAGGAAACTGACTTCCTTTTGATGAAATGGACATCCTGGAATTTTGAGGAAGTTGACTTTTGAGCACATGGACATCCTTTTGGGGAAATAGACTTCCTTTTGGGGACACGGGCATTTTTTGTGGAAATGGACATCCTTTTGCATCCTTTTGAGGACATTGACATCTTTTCGAAGAAATGGACCGCTTCTTTGCGCAAATGGACCTCCTTTTGATGAAATGGACATTCCTTTGAGGAAAGGAGGATATTAAACAAGCTCTTCGGAACAAAATCTGAGCTTTGATTCTTGGAAGACTACTTTCCTTTTGAGAAAGTTCCTGGAACTTTTCAGTTTGTCTGCATTTACAGAAACAAATCTGAACTTAGATGCGCTGGAAGATTACTTGTGCTTTAAAAAAAATGGATGCTCTGTGTTGCTAGTACACCTGACTGCGATGGGTGTAACGTGTTCTGCGCTGCGGCGCACTCGCTTTTGAGCCGAACATGCGCTCTCCCTAACTTGTTGCAACTGTTTCTAACTTGTTTATTTTTTCAAAGTGTTTTCTCGTGTTGTTACTAGCTACTACTGTCGCACAAGGTGTCGCTAACTGCACGCAAATCGTGTTAAACTGCCTTAAAACTACGTATCTGTTTGTACCTTTCAAAACATGTTTTACGTGACCAGATAATGATTTGCCGCAACATCTATTAAGCACTATAACCCAGCTAACTTCGCAGCGGCTAACGAAGGATTGAAGGGAAATGAAGGGACATCCTGCATAGGTATGCTTGCTTTTATCTGGTGCAACTGGATTCGCTGAGGGGGAAAATGAAGGGAACTCAGAACTGAAGGAGCTGAAGGGAACTGAATGGGAATGAAGGGAGCTGAAGGAAAATCAAGGGAAATGAAGGGAAGCGAAATGAAATATAGGGAAATGAAAGGAATGAAGGGACACATTGAAATGGAAGGAAATGAGGGGGAATCAAGGGCACTAAGCGGAAATGAAAGGAAAGGAACGGAAATAAAGGGCAATGAAGAGAAATGAAGGGTAAGGAAGGAGATGAAAGAGGAAATGAGAAATGAAGGGACCCGCGAAAATTAACGGACATGAGTGGGGAACCGAAGGGAGCTGAAGGAAAATAACTGGACATGAAGGAACAAAGGGAAATTGATGGTAAACGAGGAAACTGACCGTTTTAGGAATGGTGAGGACATGGACCCCTTTTGCGCAATTACGGAAATGGACCTCATGTTGGGGAAACGAACGTCCTTTGAGGAAATGGTAAGAAATGGACGTCCTTTTGACAATTTGAGAAATGTTGCATCTATTGTGGGAATGGACCTCCTTTGTAGCAAATTGACATCCTTTTAGGGAACATGGACATCCTTTAGGAAATGGACCCATCCTTTCAACAAAATTATGCTTTTGAAGACATGGAACTGCGTTTGAATGGACCTTGACAACAGTTTCATCTTGTTGAGGAAATCACCATCCGTTTCTCAAACCCAAATCGGTCCATTTCCTCAAAAGGATGTCAATTTCACCAACATTAAAGGATGCAAACTCCTCACAATTAAACGGGGTTCAGTTCCTGAAAAGCATGCCCATTTCCTGAAAAAGGCCGTCCATTTCCTCAAAGGATGTCCATCTCCTAAAACGAATGCCCATTTCCGCAAAAGAAACAAATTTCCTCAAAAGGATGTCAAGATTCCTCTGCTTTTCCTCAAAAGGATGTGTACTTCCTTAAGAGGACGCCGTTTTCTTTCAATAGGATATCCACTTTATGAAAAAGATGCCCATTTTTACAAGAGGAAATCAATTTCCTCCTGACACCTTTTTGAGGAAATGGACACCCTGTTAAGGAAATGAACTTGAGGAACTAGACTTTCTTTAGGAACTTGACATCATTTCAAGGACATGGGCGCCCTTTATTTTTGAGGAAATGGACCAACTTGTCAGGAAACATAACTGAACTTTGATTCTTGAGTTTTTTCAAACTTTGGCTCTTGGAAGGCGACTTTCTTTTTGCAAAAGTTCAGATTGTTCTGAACTTTGCAAAAGCTTCTGCAATGTTATGAACTTTGACTCTTGGAAGGCTACTTTCTGCTTGGGGAAGTTCACAATTTTCTTGTGGACTTTGGCATATTTTTTGTGGAAAGGGACATTCTTTTGTGGAAATGGACATCCTTTTCATGAAATGGGCATCCTTTTGCTGAAATTGACATCCTTTTGAGGAACATCCGGTCAAGGAAATTGCTACCCTTTTGAGGAAATGGACCCTGTTGAGGAAATGGACATCTAGTTGAGGACATTGATATCCTTGAGTGGAAAATGATATCCTTTAACTTAAGGCCTTTAGTTTTTAGGAAATAGATCACCTTTTGATGAAAAGCCTGCTTTTGAGCAAAGACCTGATTTTGAGGAAATGGACATCCTTTTTGGGAAATGGACATCCTTTTGGGGAAATGACATCCTTCTGAGGACGCGGGCATGCTTTGAAGCGTGGACATCCTTTTGTGGAAATGGACATCATTTAGAGGAAATAGACACCCCTTGGAGGACATGGGCTTCCCGCTGAGGAAATGAACATCCTTTCGAGGAAATTGACATCTTTGAAGGTTTTGAGGAAATGAACCGTCCTTGTGGGAAATGGACCTCGCTTGAAGAAATGGACATCTTTTTGAGGAAATGCACGCCTTTTTGATGAACAATTGACATGCTTTTGAGGTGGAGCTTGCTTTGATGAAATACGCATCCTTGTGAGGACATGGACATTGGACCTCGCATTGCAGAAATTGACCTCATAGCGCCTGCACCTTTGAGGAAATTGACTTTTGAGGAAATGGACATCCTTTTGAGAAATTGACCTCTGTTTTGGGGGCATGGACTTCTTCTTGTGCAAATGGACATCCTGTTGCAGCCTTTTGATGAAATTGACACTTTTCAGGAAACGGACATCCTTTTGAGGATTGACATCCCTTGTGGAAATGGACCTCCTGTTGGTGACGTGGGCCTGCTTTTGGTGAAATTGGCCTTGTTTTGGGGAAATGGATACTTACACTTCTGTGAGGAAATGAAGCAAGCTCCTCAGAACAAAATCTGAAGTTCCGCTTTGAGACTTTGAGAGGGAAGATTCGGATTTTTCTGAACTTTTGAGAGTTGTTCCGAACTTGTCACACAAATGTGAACTTTCTGCACTTGTCAGTTTCTGAACTCTCAGAAACAAATCTGAACTTGGATGTACTAGGACCACTTATGCTTCAGAAAAACCTGAGCTGGATGCTCTTTGATGCTAGTACACCTGATTGCAATGGGTGTGACGTGTTACGCGCTGCGGCGCACTCGCTTTTCAGCCGAAAATACGCTTACCCAAACTTGTTATAGCTGTTCCTAATGTTTTATCACTTTTCAAAGTGTTTCAAGTTACTACTTTCGCTCAAGGTGTCGCTAATTGCGCACGAATGTTGTGGACTTGCTTTAAAACTACGTATCTGCTTGTACCTTTGTTTACAGATTTTTCACGTAACCAGATCATAGTTTGGCTCACCAGTTATTAAACAAAACCTTCTTATTCATCTGGCTGCTGGTCAGCAGATCTTAACAGAAGTGCGTGTAGACCACAATACTTCAACCCGAAGTGCATGCGTGTTCTGTTTTTCGTTTTGGGCTGCTGGTTAGCAACCCTCAGCATGACATGGTAACAAAAATGTCCGTCGAGTTTGCAAGTCTTCATGTCCGACTCTCGTGTGTGGCAGCAGTCAAGCTTGATGAGGCTAGGTGACTTTTGTTTTTTTGGAGGCGGCTGTGATGGAGCTTGCTTCAAAGCTGCAATTGAAACCATGTTGAAGTTCATACCCAGCAACCTACTAGAATACATCAGTGTGTGTACATATATTTCTACGCATTTAATTTCCTATCATGTATGCCTGTACTAATATGTATATTCATTGCATTATACATATATATATATATATACATGTTTACAGTTGTGTGCGTAGCATTCAAACGTGCTTTGTATCTATACTGACTGAGAGAAGGGACAGGCTAATTTGTGACAGTGAGAGCGGGGGACAGGCTCAGAGAGAGAGAGAGAGAAAACAAATAAACAAGGGAGAGAGAGAGAAGCCAAACAGAAAAGACAACGAGAAAGAGAAAGATGAAGAGAAAGAAGAAGAAGAAGAGAGGAAGATATTGATAGTGATACTTTGCTAAAACTTTGTATTCCCATTTTCCCGCTTAAACGCCAGTAAGTTTTGCTCATTGCACGGGTGTCCTGACGTACTGCCAAACGAGGTTGCACTTCGGCGGCAGGTTCAGGAAGATGGGTCGTGCGAAGGCAACCGCGTTGGTCGGACCCTCCGGGCTCGCGCGGGACACGGACGCCCTTCGGGTCGTAGTGGTTGCGGTGCTGGTCGAGGTCCGTCACAGGGCACTCAAGTGGTTAAGACGGTCCGCCCCCTCGAGGTCTTGGCAGGTCCAGAGCTTGAGGCGGCAAAAGCACAGCCCCATCACTCTGGCGAGGTCCGAGGACTCAAGGATGCGGGTGGAACTGGGGTCGTAGCGATAGCGCCGCATGTCGTAGAAGGGCGTGGCGGGTTGGTGGCGTTGTCGCTTCTGGCTGGGGAGCAGGTCGACTCGGAGTGGCTTGATGCGTCCCAGGTTGCGCTGGGCAACTTGCTCCAGCTTCTCTTGGGTCCAGAAGGTCCTGTGCATGTATGGCAGTTTCTGAGCCGTCTGCATGTTGTTCATGATCATGTCGGCCAGATAGGCGCGGGGGTCCTTGGCTTGTCGCAGGTCGGATGCGATCTCGTTGATGTGGACCTTCATCTGTTGGATGAGCTTGCCGGTCGTGTCCTCCTCCCAGCGAAGAAGGTAGAGCATGTAGCGCCGGTCGTCGTCGCCGGTGATGGCCTCTGCCAATTGGTCTGTCTCGTGTGCTCCAGCGGTGGCGCGTACCACGAGGCACTTCTGGGCCGGCACGAAGCGTTCTGTGTCGTCTTGGCCGGCTGCGGTCAGGGCCTCCCCTCGGGATGCGGCTTTGGCGTCACTGTAGGTTTTCCAGGGGTGGTATTGCTGGAGGCACTCGGGACAGAAGAACTGGCCGTGCTCGGTGATGTTGGCGGTGGCGCGCAGCCAATGTGACGAATGTACCACCGCTTTGCACGACTGACGTCGGCAGATAAAGTGCTCGTCGGTGGACGGGAGGACGCGGGTGATGAAATCGGTGAGGTGTGTGGGATAGTCGTCAGAGTCCAAGAACTCAAGGAGGGTCCCGGTGCTGTTTGCGCGCAATGCCTCGGTGAGGTGCTGCCTCTCCCATTTGTGGAACATGAGGAATAGGTCTCGTCGGTCCTCGGGTGCCAGGTTGATGAGGTCGAGGCACATGGTTTCGGCGAGGAACTTGGAGTGGTCGCTGATGAGGCGGCGCAGGTGGTTGTTGGAGGTTCCGGGGTGGATCTCGCGCAAGGAGTCCATCATGTCCATGTGGGTGTTCGTGCGGATGGTGCCGACGGCCTTGTTGGTCATGTAGTCCAAGCGGCGTCGCCATGCTCGTCGGCACAGCTTGCTGAACACCTCGAGGGTGAATGGCCGGCGGTTCTTCACGTCGAGGGCTGGTACCCTGATCCAGCGGCGGTTGACCTGGTCCCACCTGTGCACGGTGATGTAGGCGTCGTGAGCGTCGTCCGTCTCTGGCACCGCAATCTGTAAGGTCGGTGGGGCGATGGTATGGTCGCTGATCATGGCCGCGAGGTCGGGGTGCTCCGCGATGGTGTTGTACGGTGCGTGTTCTGCAATCAGGGAGTTCGGGTCGGCCAGGAGCTCCTCAAACTGGAACCACGGCACGCTACTGGTGTCGCAGGTAGCGCACCCGTAGCACGCCCCGACCCACTTGTTTCGCCAGTCGGTTTCCTCTGAGAAGCAGAGGGGCATGATGTACTGGGATTGGTATGGGATCTGGCAGAACGAGCACTGCAGTGTAGCTGGTGTCGGATTCAGGTTGTGCCAGTCCAGCAGCAGGTAGCGTGTCCGTGTGTCCGGCTCGGTGTTGGTCGACTCCATGAAGAGGTCGATCGCGTCCGTGGTGGAGAGGCGGGGATTCTCGGTGCGGAAGGTCTGGAACCTCGAGAGGACGCCGGTGTTGTAGGACCGCAGGAGGAGATCGCAGACTGCGTCGGTCTCGCGAAGTGCCATGTTGTGCGAAGGGGGTGCGATATCGGATACACAAAAGCCAGCCTGAAAAATCCTTCGGAATTGGAGGTGGCGCTTGCCGAACTCACGCAGGAGTCGGTAGTGTGCCGGGTGTGAGTCAAAGGGGGGGGGTTGGTCGGGCCAGGGGGGTGTGTCTAGGTGACTCGGGTCCAAGGATGGCCCGTTGATGGGGGGATCTGTACGACGCGCCACACCGGCACAAACGTCGTGTTAGATGACACGCCACACCGGCACAAATGTCATCCCGAGGGGTGGAGCTGTCCCTTAGGACCAACTCCCTGCGGTGTGAGGATGACCGGGGTCGGCCAGTTTGTCATCAGGGATCCGACCCGAAGAAACCGAGGGTAATCCACAGGGGATCCGAAGTGGGGTGAAAGACCGGTCGGGTTCGGGGCAGGCGAGTGGGGATTGGTCACCGCAGTATGGGCCTCAGCAGTGGGTCGGTTTGTCAAGGGGTATCCTCTCGAATCAAACGAAGAGGGTCGACCCGTGCTCGAGGCTCTCAGCGCTTTTGCGCGGTCCGAAGATGGATCTCTCTCCGGGAGAAAGGGCCTCAGGCGGTCGCCTAGGCATGGGTGTCACCTGTGCGGTATGAGGGTCATCGCCCTATTGCTGGCCTACCATCGCACGGGACATGGACTTGGTGGGTCAACTTAGGGTGGCGGGTTTGGAGACTCCTCGGTGCCGCCTGGTCAGTAGCGGGAGTCCTGGCTCTGCTCAGTCTTAGAGCTCCCGGTTGAAGCGCAGGTGTCCGTCGGGGCCGAGCAGGATGCCCTCGATGGTCGCCATGGTGCGTTGTTCGGGGGTCAGGAAATTGGAAATTGTCTCAATGATGGTCTCCCCGAAGGTGATTGCCATGTTGTCCACAAAAGGGTCTCGCCGGGAGGCGCGACAGAGCTGCCTCCCGAAGCTAAGCCAGGAACAGGTCAGTTGTTGTAGCATGTGCTGCCGGTTGGCGCTGTTGAGCAGCTGGAGTTGTTGGTGAACGTGTTGCTGGATAATCCAGCGCAGCAGGCTCCTGAGAGGTGTGACCTGCGTAGTTGGTTCCACGGGTACAAGAAAAAGGCCCCCGAAGTCATTGCCGTACACATTGGTGGGGGTGCGCGAGAAGATGCCGTAGTTGGTCAGGTGCCATTGCAAGCCGATGTGGTCGAGGACGGAGGGGAATTCCGGTAGCAGTTCCGGATTGATCAGGAAGGTGGCATCTTCGTGTAACCGCGCGCGGATGTGTCCGGCCCGCTGGGTTGACAGTAGGCTTTGTGTGCTGTCGTCACGGTCGATGCCTGGCGGCTGGAGCCACTGGATCAAGTCGTGAGGTTGGTTGGATGGTGTGGGGGGTGCCGCCTTGGATGGTGTGGTGGGTGGCTGGCGTGGTGAAGGCATGTGGTGCGGGACGGGCCCGGTCGATGTGGTGGTCGCCTCCGGGAAGCGGGCCTGTCTGGGAGTGTCGCGAGCCGTGGGTGCCTCGAGGTTGACGGTCCGCGGTGGTGTCATAGCTCGGGAGTATCCCGGTTGTGTGGAGCGGCCTCGCTGCTGTCGGGGGGTGTTGTTCCGTTGGCGAGACGGGTTCAATGTGCTTGGCGGGCCACGTGGTACCGCGTATGGCATCTGGTAGGTGCACGGATCGGGGTACCGAACGTTCATGTGGTGAGTGGGCGTGTTCCACTCGCCGTGAAGGTGGTCGCGGAGGATTTCAAAGGCCTCCCGCCTGGACACGAAGCGCCACTCACGGTGGGCTGTGTCATAGTGGATGCCCACGCCGGTGTTGGGTCTGGCATGGTGCACGAAGCGCAGCCAGGCAAGAAGGTCACCATGCAGGACTGAGTCGCTGTGAACATGGCGGCATTCGGTGCCACTGTCGCAAAAGCCTTCCGGATGCCGGGCCTGTTGTCGAAGATGTCGGTAACAGATGTTGTCTCGCGGCATCCAACGCGCATCAACGAACTCCGGATGCAAAAAGGCGCACTGGTGGGCAGAGGCAGGTGCGCGTCCCCTGCAGCCGGAATGGTTGATGAACTGGTTGCAGACCTGATTGCCCTGCAAGATGTAGCCCGAACCGACCGCCTCGGGCAAGATCGAAAGATGGTCTTGAAGGGCCCGGTACAGTCGTTCATAATCCGGGTCGAGCTCGGTCATCTCCATGAGCTGGTACTCCTCCACGATGGATGCGAAATTCGCTGGAGCAGTCATGGCGGTCGAGCAGGCAGGGCAGGTAGGTCGGAAAGAAAGAAAAATTTGGCTAATTCGCCAAAATGGCGAACGGAGCATGAATCAAGCAGTGTCATCCTGCAGGCACTCAAGGTTCGAATCTGAGTGTGATTCAAATGCCTTCCGCTATCGGTTGTTACTTTTAACACAAGTGTTAACCGCAACAATCTCGGCCTCGGGAGTGGAGTGACTCACACAACCCTGTCTTTTGGAGCTGCCAGACAACGGAAACCGGGTATTAGGCCCTTGTATATTCAAGTGTCCACCAGAGGTGGAACGCAGCGAGTCAATGCATCCCGCAAAGTCAGCGTCCGCATACAAGGCCAAGTGCACATCGTCCATAGGGTCTCCAACCCAACCGACCATGCGCCAATGTTTGGTATGATGCACATAGCACATCAAGTGATGCAAACCCCGATCATCGGAGTCAGTCCACCTATGCACGTTCCGTGCTAGGCGATTCACTTGCCGCAACAAATCGAAGCGAGCAATCCGCGCACCGTACAGCAACTTCATCAGTACGCTAGCGGCATGCGGAGCAAGGTGTCCACGCACGGGCTCCTTCATGGCCAACTCAGGAGTCCCTCCCCGTTGGTCCGGCACTGTGGCAGAACCGTCGGTGGGCACAAGATTGTTACACCAATTGCACACGACTGACGGCCCCTCTCTGGCAGGCTTCCGTGAGACGTGATTCTTTGTTTCTTCATGCAACTCAGGGGTGACAACCTTATTCAACTTCACGTCGCCCGCCACTTCAAGATAGCGGTCGACACAGGAACGTAGGAACTGTTCCATGTCATAGGTCACCGTTGTTACTCGGTGTCCGTTCCCGAGGGTGACGTTTCCCTTGCTTTGATTGCAACCAAGGTACATGTCAAGTCCAGTCTCGGGCTCAATCTTCAAACGTGTACGCAACATGCTCCACCCTTGGGCAAGGTTCTTCTGCGGCCCTGCCATTTTGAAGTCGTCGACATACACAACCAGAACAAGCTGGAGCTTTTCATGAATGTACACTGAAGGCCATTCTTCGCCGATGGGCTCAAAACCAACGGCACGCACCGACTCATCGCAGTGCTGCTCCCAAAATGTTCCCGCATCTGGGTGTCCGTACAGCGCCTTCCTCAACGGGACGACTGGTCTTCTGTACTTATCCCATTTGCATTCACTTGGCACGGCCTCCGGTGGCAATTCAATCCAACACGGCGTGCCTCTCAACGTGGCCTGTATATACGCTTGAACAGCGTCGGCCATCTGCACATCCCAGCCATCATGACAACCCAGAAAATCCGCCCAACGCGAGGCTTCAAATGAAGCAGGGGAGTTCCCCAAGTCTTGAAACATCGCAGCTTCAAAGCTTTGGTTCTTCACTTGGTTCCCCAGCAGCACGCCTCTACCCTTGAACTTCCTCTTTGGATCACCAACGGGCAACTGTGAGTGCTTTTCAACGCAAATGCCATGTGCGCGAGCCATGTGTATCTCCTCTCCCTTCGCCTTTGCTTCTCTGGCAACAGCGTCATATTCGCGCACTGCGCCAAGATCGAAGACCCCCTGGTCGATTAATCCCGACCATTCTTTCTTCATTGATGTCAATGCATCAGGGTTGGTCAACATCTCTTTCCGGCCCACCGGCCTGGATACTAAAGCGTCGAAGAATCGTACAACTTTCACAGCTTTCTCTCTGTGCTGTATTCGCTCAGAAGTCACGCACGGCATCGATGGGTACTTCTTGGCTTCACCGTCCCCGCCTATCGCAGGCATCGCGAGTGGTACTTTACCAGAAACTATCTCTGCAGATTCCTCCCATTCATACCAGGTGAGATCCGTCGATTCGTCGACCGACGGATCAGTCCCCGATGCCGTCTCAGCTTCGTCTTTATGACTCTCCATGACCGATGCAACCGCCTTCGTCCAGTTTGGAGTCGACTTTGATCGCTCCTCAGACTTGAACTTCCAGGCATAAATTACCACCAGACACTCAAATTCTTTCTCAAGCTGAACGCTTCGTCTCATGACGTCTTGGGACTGTTTGGAATCCATGAGAACAACCACCCCGTCGACAGGACTAACAACAATCCTGACCCATTCAAGCTCAGCCAAGTGTTTCCCATCCACTGGGTTCTTGATCTTCGATATGTTCTTCCGCATTCCCCAATTGTACTGCCATTCTGCTCCACCCCAGCGGTTCCGAAGCATCGCTCGAATTCTCTTACCACCGGGCATCTGCAATGTCCGTGCCTCTGCCGGCGCGGCAATTTCAGACTCTTTACTCTTGGGATCTTCCTCTTTCCTTTTGCCACCGCCCTTCACCTCGGCCTTCTCTTCCTTGGTGTAATATTTGCTCATCATCTTCCATTCTTCAGGAGTGAATTCTGGAGGCCTCGATGTCTTCATTAGCCTGAATCCGTCCTTCCCGACAGGATACGGTCTCCCGGCCTTGTCGATCTTAACCTCCTTGCCATCGTCGTTGACGTACGTGATACCATCCCCGGGTAGCCCAATTGACACATGTGGAAGGTCGGACTTCGCAACCTTCTCGTCGCCCTTAGAGTGTCCATCTCCTTTCCCTTTTGAGGAGCTCGGCCTAGCATCTTCTTCTCCTGCATGACCCCCCCGATCTCCGGCGATTACCTCCGGGCCATCGTCGAGCAGTAGACCAGCGATCTGATCGACTTCATCGTCGAGCAGTCGCTTCTCGTCACTCTGCAGCAACTCAGGCTCGTAGTCCTCATCCTCGATCAGGCGGTCACGCGCGTCAAGACCGATTGCATCGATAGACATCTCTATTCCTTCCAAAGTCTCGTTGGCAACCTTGTATTTCTGTTGTATTGGGAATGTCAGAGGAGATTTCAGGATCATCCTCTCCGTCTGATGTGGCATTCTCAACCGAGGTGGAACCTTTGCCTTCTTGATGTTCAGTTCCGCACCCGCAAATGCAGTAAGCGCCCAAGCACGATACTTGTTTGCCCAATGCATACCGGTGCTCAACACATACCCAGCAAATATACCAGTTTCCCCTCTCGGCTCGAACTTCTCCCTCTTTCCCCCTCGTGCTTCACTCGGCTTGAAGTCCACTAGCGCACCAAAAGGTATCTTCTCGCCCTTGAACTCCTCGCCATGCAGCCTCATCCATGCACTCGATCCGTTCACCTCTTCGATGTTCATGAGATGGCACAGAGTGGTGATGGCCTGCACCCAATAACACGTGGGTAGACCGGCATGTACTAGACAAGCCGAAGTCTGGTCAATGATGAATTGATTTGTTCTTTCAGCAAGGGAATTGTTCTGCGGCCGTCCAGGCAGCGATAGGTCGTGGTTCAGCTTCAGCTCCACGCACGCATTGATCAGTTCCGGGCCGTCATCCGAATATACCTGCTTGATTTTCCTCCTCCCGCAGAAGTGCTTGATAGCCCTGACGACTGAGTCAGTGTCTCTTCTCGCGGTGGGATAAGCCATGATAATTCCGGTATATATGTCCCGGATGATGAGCGCATACCTACCTTCCACTTCATGATCTCCCGATGCCGTCACGAAGTCGAACGTCACCAGGTCACCGAACATCTTCACTTCTCTTTTGAATGCTCCCGTTCGTGATCTGAAGTGTCTCATCTTTGCCTTGACGCATGATTCGCAGAAGGGATTTCGGTATCTGTGTGTAAGCAAATGAGCTATGGAGTTGGCGTCCTTCTTGAGGACTCCCACTTTCCTCTTTATTGATGATCCTTCGTACACGTCTACTTCGATTCCGGCATCTGGATCATCTTCATCAACCTCTTCCTCGTGAGCTTCGGCATCACCATGTCGATGCGGGACTGACCCAACATCTACAGGTATCTCCTCAGCCACGGGAGGCGGACGTACCGGACCGGCTCCTCCGGGTGGCCCGAAGTCGAATGCCCCGTCGTGGTGTTCGCCCTCGGCCTCCGCGGACTCACCGACAGCGGCGGGTGTGACGTCGTTCTCATCGTCACCTCCCTGATCTGCCTCGTCGTTCGTTACCATCGCCAACACTTCTGAAAAGTGCTCCTTGAGGTCATCTATCGTAGGGCGATGCCTGTTACTCCGAAGCTTACCATCACTCACTAGGTACGGGATGTCGTCCTTGACCTGCAAGTGCACGAATCCCTGCTTTGGCGTAACCATGAAAGGTAGTTTACCAGGCATCCAGTGAAATGCATAACCCATCTTCATGCATCTCCTCCCCACTGACAATACCGTGGGTGTCTCATCCAATACATGTGGCTCGACAGTCTCGTCCAACTCGTCCACGACTATCTTGGCCACATCAGATGTGGAAGTGGAACCATTCGCGGTCTGGAACACAATCTCGTCGTCATCTTTCTCGATTTCAACGCCCAGGCTCTTTGCCTTGGCTCTTCCGATGAGATCATGACCACATCCGGTATCCATCAGCCATTTCACCCGTTTGCTGATGCACGTTGACATGGCGAACACGTTCTTCGGCATACCATGCTGTTTCTTCCAGTCGACAGCCGATTCCTTGATCTCGTCCTTGTTCCGATCATACTCGAACATTATGCTGCTCTCCTTGGTCACCGGGAAGTAGTGCTTCTTGTATATATCATCCACCACTTCTCTCAGTATCTTCGCACGTATCAATGATCGTTGGACTTGATAGGCTGATAATTCACGATGATCACTGCTCTTGAACTTCTTCTCATCGACGTACACGTACTGATAAGGCTCATTCTCATTGCCCTCATAATCGTACCATTCCCCTTTTCGTTCCCATTGCCTTCTCTCGTCTTCGAGGTAGGTGATCTCCCCATTCTCGTCGACGTCGAGTACTTCCTTGAACCACACCATCTTCTCGGGGATCTCAGACTCGCCAGACCATCTCGATGATTCGCTCATCGCGTCGTCATCGTGCTCGTGGTAGACAGTCTCGGCTTCGTCTGGTTCGACCTGATCAACGTCTTTCTTGAAGCTTACCTTACCTGCAGGAGCCGATTGCTTCAGGACTATCGCGGGCAATGCGATGGCCTTCCTAGCAATGGCAGGCGCTGCGGCTTTAGCGGCAACCTTCGACTTGGCTTGCGCCTTGTCGCTTGACGTTGCTGGAGCTGAATTGTTCTTGATGAGCTCATGCCTGTACTTGCAAGCGCTCCCCTTATCGCACTTCCCCTTCTGGAACGCGAAGCATGCTCCATCATCTCTCTTCGGTGACGATGATCTTGACTTGGATTTGCCCTTTCCTTTCCCCTTGGACATGCTCTCCAACTTATGCTCCGTTTTCTTGCTGTGGGAAAAAGTGCATTCATTCGATTTGAAGTGGTACCAGCAGGGATTATCTTTGCTTCCGCCCGGACTCTTGCCTCTGTCGCTGGCACCGTCGGACTTGCCGTTCTTGCCAGCATGGCCCTTTGCCTTGGCTTTTGGGAGCACAGGAGCGGCATCAGGTCCACCGGGTTTCCCCTTCTTTCCCTTGCCACCCTGGTTCTCCTGTTTGCCAGTTGCCGGAGCCGCATCCTTTCCTCCTGACTTCATCATCGACTTGACCGATTTCTCCTTCATGTCGAGCATCAGGTCTTCCCGATCTGCCTTGATCTGATAGTCGATCAACGCCAGTAGGAATTCATACGTCTTCTGGGGATGCTTGTCCGGTAGTCTATGGTAGGCATTGAGGCCGAACTCCATCTTCTTGCTCCCTTTGATCTTCCTGTAGAGGATGTCTCTGAGAGCCAGCTTACTGGGTCTGTCCTCGCTCCTCATCTTCAGCAGCAAATCATACCATTTGTTCCTGAACATGACCAAGTTCTTGTCGCCAGGAAAGTCAAGGTTGAATAAATGCTCGATGTGGTAGACAAGATCCGTTCTATCGGAAGTTCTGAATGATTGCATAACCAATGCCACCAACTCTCGTCCCTTCACGATCACCCCTTGTTGATGTCGTAGTTCAGAGTGTCGTGTAGCATCGAGGTATACGTCCTTGGCTTCGTCGGGCGCTTGCCTCAGCATGTTCTGCATGCCCATGGCCATCTTAATATCTATCGTAGCAAATCTGTCGCCACCCGAATCGCTAAGCGAATCCAGGTCTGGGTTCAACCCAAGAGCCTGTTCCAGCCATTTCGTCCATGCGTCGGTATCTGGATCTGCACATGCGCTCAGAACGTTCATCAGCAGTTGCATCTTCCAGGTGTCAAGTTGATGGATCTTTGGCCAGGCCGGAATAGATACTCTCTCGGCCTCTTTCCTCGAGATTCTCGGTCGATCATTCTTGATCTCTCGGTTATCTCTCGATCTCCTCCGTCTCCTCCGTGTCCGATCGTCTTCTTCCTCTTCTTCTTCCTCGTCTTCCTCATCTTCTTCGTCGTCGTCATCCTCATCCTCATCATCGGGTGGATCATCCGGAGGTCCTCCTCCGCCACCAGTGAGGCTCAACTGACGTCGACCCGCTCCCCGCCCGTTCCCATTGGGCGGGAATCCACCGTAATCCAATGGGGGCGTAGTACCGTTGTTTCCCCCTCCATCACCACCACCAGTCGTAGTAGTGGATCGTGGAACATGTCCAACTACCCCTTGCATCTGGGATAGGTGTACATCGATCATTGGATCACCGAAAGACGGAAAGAGGATCGAACCTGGCATCAGCGACGAATTAGGGATTTGATTTGAAGACGATGACGGGACTGACCCAGCCACCCTCTTATCTACCCTATTTGAATTAGCCTGGGCTCCTCCCTCAGCGCGTTTCACTACTGCTCGTTCACGATGTCCATCTCTGCTGCTGGAGGCCTCCTGTGTCTCCAGCTTCTTGTGTGCACGTAGTTCCTCGTTGTCAGCATCGAGTTGGCGTACAAAACTCTCTTCTTGCTTGAGCGTCGCCTCCCTTTCTTTCAGTTGTCTCTGAAGCTCATGCATCTCCTCGAGGTACTCATCGTACATTCCTTTGGCTGCCAATCTCCAGTGTTCAGCCTCCTTCGACTTCTCGTCCATCGTGCACCGTTCCTCTTGTTTCTCTTCTTTGACCTGGGCTAATTCCAAGATCGCATCTTGACGATGACCGCCTTCGACAGCGATCATCTGGTCCCTCATCGACACGTCGGACTCATACTGCCTGACGATCTCTTCCTTTTCGCGAAGCAAGCAATCTGCCCTCTTCGATTCTTGTTCCGCAAATGCTGTAACGTCATTCAGCCTCGTCATCAATTGTTCCCTGGAGTCCTCCAAAGAGTACGTCTCGGGGCGCTTGACGAGTGCATGCTCCAACTGTGATTTCAGACTTTGGACCATCTCCTCCTCATTGAACTTCTCGATAGATGTAGAAGATTCTATGCCTCTGATCTGTTGCTGATAAACTGATATCTGTTGTGAAGCCTCACGGTGTATCTGATTTGCACGGATAGCTGATTCCTGCGCGGCCGACTTCTCGCTTGCCATGTAGGATTTCATCAGTGCAATTTCCCGCTTCTGCTCCATGACAGTTCCTTCAGCTTGTCTCATCTGTTGCATTATAATATTCGACTCCATGTCTTTCTTCTCCCCGTACTGAAATGCGTTCATTTCCACCTTGCGCATCTGTTGAGCTTCTTCCTCAAACTTGCGCCATGCCTCAGCCATGTGGTGTTGGTGGTGACTCACTAGATGTCCCGACTGCTTGCTGGCAATCTCGCATCGTCTTTCCAGCTCCTGGATCCGGATGGTGCTTCCATAGTCTTCTTGGTTAAGATTCGCCATTGCTGCCGACATTTCATCAAGAGTCTTCTGATATTCCCCGATCTCCACCTCCATCTTATTCTTCTCTTTGATCACGGCGCGAAAATCTGCACTGGTGGGTGATTTTGACCTCCCACCCTTCGATGTCGATCTCACGCCTTTCTGCGAAGTCCGTGGTGTCGCAGGCGAAGATGATGATCTCCTCGGTGGTGATTCTCTTTTCTTCGACTCCTGATGAACATCGATCTGCTTCCATGATCTTGTGGGAGTAGATATGTCGCTGAATAGCGCGGAACCTCCGCTCCCAGGTTCGTCCTGTGAATCCGCAATCATATCCATCACCGCAGGAAGAGCCATCAATCCATTGGATCCCTCCGAGCTGCTGTTCCCAAAAGTTGCAGTACTTGGGCTTGCCGAAGACGCCATTGTACTGTATAGTTTATCGTTCCTTTATTGTCCCTGTACCCGCAATAAACCAGCTGTCTCCCAGTCCAGTGTAGAGCTTGTAGTTACGGCTGATAACCTGTCAAGAGACGGCAAGTTGACGTCCCGTGGGACGCTATGCACCGAACCCTCAAGCTGTAATACCAACCACGTAGAAAGGTGTATACGGACGATGCCGTTATAGCCGAACCCGTGTAAATGTTGTAAGGGAGAAGGATTGATAGTTGCAACAGTGGTCCTGACGAATGCAGCGCAAGCGGAGTGTTTTCGCTCTCAATGCCAATCACGTAGGTACGCAGTCACACATCAGATCTTGAACCTCAGTTGTGTCTTGAGCCAAATGGCGATCAATGGAACTTGGTAAGCAACACCAACAAGGACCTCAGAACAGCTACCCAATTTCGGCACGGGGCCTAGAGGGTTTTAACACACTGAACGACAAGTGGCCCCTCCCTGCACTGAATTTTGCACTGAATCAGTGCAGCATGGCGCTGTTCATGTTGAATTCCCCCTAGTGCGTTGCTCCCATGTTCTTGAAGCGCCCCTTGGGCAAGATTTGACAAGGCGCAGGCCTGCAGGCCTGCAGTTTGCAGTACATCCACTTCATTCTGAAGGCCCAAACATCAAGGCGGGGCAGCACTGAACAAGTTCTGCTAATGCCACTGAACAAGTGGCCCCTCCCTGCACTGAATCAGTGACTTTTCAAGTGCCCCCTCCCCAGAAAAGCTTCCATGTCCAGGCAGGGCCAGGGTTGACAGGGTTGGCCGGCATGCCTGCAGTTTGTGCATCCACTTCATTTTCAACCAGGCGGGGCAGGACTGAACAAGTGCTGCTCATGCCACTGACAAGTATCAGTTCAGCATGTCACTGTTAAACTGACCTCTACGCTGTTTGCCTTTCCCCCCCCTCCCAGATTCCCATGGGGCGCAGGCCTGCAGGCCTGCAGGTTGCCAGACTCAGTACAATCACTTCATTCTCAAGGCCCAACCAACCAGGCGGGGCAGCACTGAACAAGTGCTGCTAATTGCCACTGAACAAGTGGCCCCAGTGTGACTGTTCAAGTCCTCCCCAGAATTGCCTCCTAGTGCGTTGCTTCCATGTTCCTGAAGGGTCTCATGGGCAAGATTTGAGAGGGCGCAGGCCTGCAGGCCTGCAGTTTGCAACTTCATTCTCAAAGCCACTGAACAATGACAAGTGGCTCCTCCCAGTCAAGTGCCCCTCCAG
Source organism: Effrenium voratum (assembly GCA_963377175.1). Taxonomy (NCBI): domain Eukaryota; class Dinophyceae; order Suessiales; family Symbiodiniaceae; genus Effrenium; species Effrenium voratum. The sequence continues at coordinate 46,514 of CAUJNA010001568.1, forward strand.
GCCTGCCAGCCTGCAAACAAGACCTAGCAGTATGTACATCCAGGCGGGGCGGTGCTGAGCAAGTTCATGGTTGCCCCCCCCTTCCAAGTGTAGCGCCCCGTTGCGCAATCACCCCCTCCTCACTCCCACATGCATCACTCAGCGCTCAAATGTAGCCTTGCTTTTGACGGGCGCACTTCCATGGGCAAGATCATGGCCTTAAACCATGATGTCAACTGTTGCAGATGATTGGCCTGAGGGCCACTTCAAGTTTAACATTTCAATGCAGCCATGCTGCTCAAACTTCCGCCCCTCAGGAACTTTGACTTCCACCATTTTCTTAAGTCTGAAGCACACACCGTGATGTTATTTCTAGCCTCAGTGTAGGGAAGCTTGCCAGCATTACCCGGCCCATAGCTTTTAAGAGTCGCAGGAAAGTAGGACATTCGCAATGTGCAATTCTGCCACTTCACCCTTCCCCTGCTGACTTCCTGCGCCAGCATCACCAATGAGAGCTGAAATGTTCAAGCACCCCCTCAACAAACTGCCTTACCCTGCGCTGCGCAACAAGGCGCAGTGCAATCAAGTGAAGGTCCAGTCTATGATTGCCTTTAACAGCTTTGGCATGGTCCACACACACATCACCACACCCTTGCGTGGCTTTGCGCGGTAAGCCACTTGCCAAGGATCCACCCTTCTTCTGCCGCCCTTATGCCGCCGCGGCTGTGCCCAATGAGCCTTGGATGCAGCCATGAACAGTCAGAATGCCAATCTTGCATTCCCAAATTTCGCTTAGACATGATGTCAATGTATTGTGGAGTCTGCATGCAGCATTTGCTCAAGTAGTATGCATTGTTGCCGCCTCCTGGCGCTAGACTTGCTAAGCGTGGCAATGGCTAGTAAGCAAGCGGCAAAGCCAAAGATCCAAGCAAAAGCACTGCCACAAGAAGCGCCGCAACAACCGCCACCTACAGCTTCAGGGAGCAGGCCAGGTGCAAGCAAGCCATCAAGTGAAATGCGGCCACCAGAGCCAAGCAATCCACCGCGAAAGCCGCAGCAGCAAACGCCACCAGACCAAGTGCAGGAGCCACAGCGGCAGCAGCAGAGCCAACCCGGCCCACAACAGCACCCAGCTGGCCAGACACCAAAGGCAGCAGGACAAGCAGGCCTTCACAACCAGGGGGCAACAGCTCCAGCTGCTCCACTTCAGCAGGCTTGGGCAGCAGGCCAGCAGGCCAGCAGGCCCACAACCCAGGCGGCATGGCCACAGGCTGTTCACAACCAGGGGCCATGTCCATCGGCGCCACTTCTACAGCCTGGAGCACCAGGCCAGCAGGCCAGCAGCCCCACACCCCAGGCAGCATGGCCAGAGGCTGTTCACAACCAGGGGCCATCTCCATCAGCACCGCTGCAGCCTGGAGCACCAGGCCTGCAGGCCGCATTCGCCTTTGTCCCACGCATCCTCCAAACACAATGCCCCAACAATACTACACACCATTCCCAATGCCAGCAGTTTGGGCACCAGGGCCACAGGCAGAGGCCAGCGCTGCACCCTCCGAGCCTGCCTCCGAGACTGCCGCCAAGAAAGGATGCCCTCCCAGTGTCAACCGCCGCCTCGACAAGCGGCTTCAAGACCGATCAATGCAAATGGCGCAGGACGCATTTGCAGACCTGAATGAAATGCAGCGGCGGTTTGCAGATCAAGTTGCAAGGGCTCTGATCAACCACCAACTGGCCATCTCAGAAGCTAACGAGATGAACATGCAGCTGGTGAAGCAAGTGCAGCAAATGCAGTCAGACCACCGGGTGCAAATAGTCAATGAGAAGAGATTGCATGATGAGGTTCAAAGATCCCTTCACTCCTTGATTGCCAAGCAACATAGTGAGCTGGAGAATCTCCGACAACTCCTGCTCGCAGGCGTGGGGTCTTCCACTGACAGGCTGGCAGGCCAGCAAGTGCAGAGGCGGCAAGAAGACAAATCTGACATGGACGAGGAGCACGTCAAGAAAAAGGTGAAGAAGGAGAAGGCTGACAAGAAGGATGACAAGAAGCACAAGAAGGGATGAGTGAGAGACATCAATTGTCAAGTAGCAGAGAGGGGGGTAGCACATATACACAACGTGAGTGCATTAAGCATAGAATGTTGACAAAACACAGCAGGCATGCAGGCCAACAGGCATCAGTAAGCACAGTATGCAACACACCAAGCCTCTTGATGCGCATGCCGTTTCACCACGCTCTCAATCTTGCAAAAAAGGGTGTAAGTGTCTATCTACCCATGGTGTGTGTGTGTGTGTTCTTTGGTTTGCCCCCCACCACTCTGAATCCAAGGAGCTGGCAGCCGCCGCTACACACCCACTGGCTGCCAAAGCCTGCAGGCGGGGCCACAATTTCACCACACGTTGCAATCCAAATTTCATAAGCGCCGTGTTGCAACCTTACTGGCAAGCTTGTGGATGTGGCCAGGGGAAAGCTGAATTTGCAGAGACTCCTTGTTGCAGGCCCGCAGGCCTGCACATCGGCCAACGCCAAGCAGAACAGTCCGGGCCTCACGCTCACGCGGCAAGGGGCTGTCTCGGAACTGTCTCGGAAGGAGGCCTTGTCTCACAAACCGTGGTTTCCAAGACATGTTGCTTTAAACGTTTCTTTGCCAAGCGTTTAGCAACTTTCAAAACTGTGACGCTCCTTTTTATAGCAAAATGAGGCAGCTGCTGAAGCCTGAACCTGCAGGCCTGCAAGCCAGCCATGGCTGTGCCACCCTAGAGCTTGGCAATGACTCCACGCTCAATCCGGTAGGCCTGCTTCGTGCATGCCATTGGAAACATCCCCTTGAACTTGTTTGCCTGCGGGTCAAACTCCAGCCCGAACTTCATTTCCACCTTGGTCAGCTTGCCCAGGTTTGTGTAGAGGGACAGCCTGTTGATCTCGCGAGGGGGGAAGGGCTTGTTGTCATCACCTGGCTCTTCAACGCTTGCCTTGAGCCCTGCTGGCTCCAGTGCTTTCACTGTCCAAGACACGTTGGAGCCATTGACTTCGTTTGCAATGGTGTGGAGGTGCAAGGCTGGCTGCGGGAGGGAAGCCATTGTCATTTTGTTCAAGATGTCCTGAAATGCAACAGGCTTCTCGGCAAAAGATCGCATGCATGCTGGCATCTCAGTGCCAGCCTTTGCCTTGGGCACCACTTTGGAAGTGGGGGTGATGCTGTAGGGAATCAAGCCCCCGGTCTCCTCCAACGACTTTGCCTCCGGGCCTGTTTTGAAGAAGCCAAACACCGGGAAGACGGGGCCATCAAGCACGGTCTCGGCCAAAGCCTTCACGTAGAGATCGCCCTGCTTGCTCACCCAGAACTCGTGCGTGGTCACCCCTGCCGGCTGATAGCGCCCCATGCCTTCCAAGCCACTGTCCTGAAGGTCTGAGCTGAGCGTCACGTTGCTGGTCTCTTCCTTGGTGGCCACCTGCAGCCTTAGACACCCGGACAACAATGAAGCAAAACACCTACCTGCCAGCATTGTGTTGGCCTTAAGTGTCCAGTCAAGGGGCTTTTTTTTGTGTGGTTGTGTCTGCTGCTCGCTTCCGGCCAACCTTCCCTTCTGGGTTGAATTCCTCCTCATGCTTCTTCTTGATGTCGGCCCAGGACATGTTCTTCCAGACCTCGCAGTCTGGCAAAGCAACCTCTCCGCAAGAGCAGCCCTTATCCAAGGTCTCCTGCAACCAGCGCAGTTCAAACTGTTGAGGAACGCTCAGCTGGAACTTGTCCATGTCCAAGACGGGCGCCTGCTGGCTGACAGGCCTGCCTGCCTGCAAGCCTGCTGGCAAGGGTGCCAAATCATAACTACCGCGGGCAATGTCTCCCTTCACAGACTCCGCGACCGCCTGCTCCACATTTGCCAGGATTGCTTCCTTGTGGGAGGCTTGGACGCCCCACGTTACCCCAACATATGCCAGCTTGGGCCAAGCCCTGTCCTTGACAGCATTCATGCGCTGGACTGCAGAGGCAAGCTCTGTGTCATACATCGTCTCATCTTTGATCATCAGGGTGTTCTGTGCGGTCAGCCTTGTGCCTTGGCAAGCCGCAGTCAGGATCTCAGCGTACAACTGCGCCCCTGAAAGCCACTGCTTCCTCTCCACATCCAGATCGCGGTTAGTGTCCCGGGCCCAGGCGCAAGTGTGAAGCTTGCAGAAGTTGGCCATGTCTTTCCGGGGCATGCACTCCAACTTGTTGGTTACAGCCTTCCTGCGGAACAAGGTGGAGGCTCCAAAGACGTTCTTGCGGGCCAATTCTGCCTCCACCGATGAAGCAACCACAAGCCAGAATTCAAATCCAAGATCTCGATCATCACTGTACATAGTCTCAATGTTGAAGAGGCCTGTGGCGCGCCAAACCACCAAGTCAGAGTTGCTCTGCAACTCCTGGAACCACAGGTCGCGGTGGATTTGGATCTTTTTCTCCTTTTCCCTCTTGTTGACTTTGCCGACTCGTGCTTCAGGCTGGTTGGGCGGGAAAATGACATAGGCAGAAGTGCTCGGCATGGAGTTCAGCTGAGTCGCCACATGCGCGGCCAGAGTCTTGGTGTGGAAGGAGGCCTGGGCGCCCAGCATTGGCAAATTCAGGAAGCTGAGAGTGGGGATATCTTCCCTGCTGATCAACATCCTGCCAGCCAGCTGGGAATGAGCAGCTTGAGTCAAAGTCTCTGCTGCTGCCAGGCTCTTCGCCATCATGCACTGATAGAACAGCTTGTGCTCTTCCCACAAATTGTTCACAGCATCGGTCACGGACTTCTGAAACTCACATTCTGTGGCTAAGGCCTGCGTGCTGTGCCTTTGACTGGCAGCTTTGTGCCCTCGCATCAAATCTTGCTCAGCTTTCAAGGCACGGGCGAGGCCTGTAAGCCTGCGTGCCTGCTCCTCAGCTTCTTCGCTGCGGTCGAAGCTATCAGGCAACTTCACCATGGCCTGCTCTTGGGTCAGCACAAATCCCAAGTCCTTCACTTCGAAGTCAGGCCTCATGGCCATTGCCTCGGACATCAACTTATTGTCAAGGAGCCCCTTTCTCCACTGCGACATAAGGACAGTGTGGTTCTTCTCGCTGCCACTGATGGCGAGGATCTGCTCACGGAAGTGCACCATCATGCAGGCCATGATAGAGACCTCCTGCTCCTTGCCAACATCACGAAACTGCCCAATCTGGCTGCTGGAATGGATGGGAGGCACCATCCCTTGCTCAAGAACTCCTCACCTTAAAAGGACGACAAGTTGAGACTTTTTATCAGTTCTGCCTGTCACCTCACAACAGTTCTCACTGAATTCAATCAAGGGGCATTTGGCGTTCCACTTCCCTTCAAGCCGGCGAATGTATTCGGCAACCTTGTCCCAAGAGTGGCTGCAGACTGTGTGCCAGAGAGGGTTCTGCTGCGCATTCACCTTCAGTGATAATGACTTCTTTGGCAGCCAGAAGTTCCCAGACAGCAAATGAAGAGGAACGGCAGTGTGGGCTGGGACCTCTGTCCCCCAGATCACTTTCAGCATGCGTCGAATGTCTGGCGGGGCTGCGTCGTAAACGTACAGGGCAGTGACCTCATCTGGCATGATCCTCGCTTTGTTGACTGCCTGCTTGTTGTGGCGATATATGGACTCTTGCAGCAAGTCTGCCCGAGTCTTGCGGCTGCCTGATGCCAACTTCTTTGTCACAATCTTTTCAAACCTCAGCGTGCATATCGGAAGATGCAAAGCATGCAAAGCCATGTCCCCTGACAGGTAAGCATGACTGAGTCAAAGGCATGTAGTGCATGTTGACCACAGTTGGCCTGACCCTGGCTGTAGCATCCGTCTTGACCCGCAAGCTCTCCATTGTCTGAGACTCCACACTCGATTGCGGGCAGTGCGTTGCAAAAATACCTAGGCAAGTTGAGGTCAAGATAACTCGGGCTGCAGTGTCGCTGTGTGCTTGGGCTTGGGCAACACGTTTCAGCCAAGACACGGATGCACTTCAGGATCCTCTCAGAGATGTCTTTCCGCAACTCCTTTTCAAAGGTGGACAAGTCCAAGCCCAGCTGAAGCACTCCCCAGCAGACAAGGTGGGATGCCATTGTGACAGAAGACCCCGTGCTCAGACTGACGCTGAGTGGTAGTATCCCATCAGCCAGCAGGCCTGCTGGCCTGCTGCTGTCAGGCATGGGCTCGCACCAGTCAAACAAGACCTCGAGTGGGTATTTCTCGGTTTCGTTTCCGAAGCCAGCCAGGAATTTTTGCATATTGTCTCGCACAGCATGCAATGGAGGAGCACCCTTGACATGGCAATCTTCTTGGACTCCGAGCTGCCACAAACGCAGCGGACGCTTCTCATACTTGCCCCCCCCAGCAAACTTTTTGGTCTGAAAGTCCAGGATCGGGTCTGCTCCAGCAGAAGAGCAGCATAAGGACTCCAAATCTTGAAGCTTCTTCACATATTCATCCCGCAGCGTTTGTGTGCTCAACTGGGCTGACATCCATTCGCAAACGTCCACATACTTGGGGTAGCCATCTGGAGTCTTCTGGTCGATTGACTCTTGGAGGAGTTTCATCACATCCTTGAAGATGCTCAGCAAAGCATTTTGGTGAGGTATGGGTTCTCCAGCACTCATGACTAACTGGCTGCTGGCAGCAGGAACGCAAGTCACTGTTGAATCTGAACCAAAAATCGACTGCCGTGCAAACACCAATTCCTCACAATCCTTGCGCAAGAAATAACGAATGGCATTCATGCAAAGTAGTTGGAGGCTAGGAATCCGCGACACTTTTTCTCCCTTAGCTCATTAGTGGCCTGCAGGCCTGCAGGCCCAACATGTGGAACCGTCGCACAATGCCGGCCATGGCAATTCCCTGTGCCTACTCATGGGCATGGTTCTGCAAGAACTCATCAACGGCCTGCTTGGTGGTTTTCTCTAACGTGAAGAGTTTGTACCACTCACGCTCCAAATCATCCCGCCAGTATTTGGAAGGCACATTGCCATAGAAGGCAGCTCTCTTCTGCTCCCAAAGCAACTTGCCATCCTCATTGGCAGGGCAAATGCGGCCAGCAAAAGTCTTGCGAGTGGGCCATGCCTCAATGGGTGGCTCTTCCTCTTCTTCAGGCTCATCCGCAAGTGAGTTTCTGGCATCCCCATCTTCTGATGGGCTCTGGCTGCAATCATCAGACTTCTGTTTCTTGTGTGCTGAACTCGGCCTCTTCATGGCCCGCTTTCCCTTGGTCTCAGCCTGACTTGCCTTGGCCTTGGCCTTGGCCTTCACTTTGGCCTTGGCCTTCGCCTCCTTTGCCTGAGCCCGACTTGTGTCCAAGCAAGGAAGGTCTGGCTTCTGCTGCGAGTTGCTTTGGTCCGTCTCAGTCTCAGGTGCCACCTGTCCAGCCTTCTTCAAGGCAGCCAACTCACCCTCCGTGAGGACACCTTTCAGCTGAGTGAAGGTGGGTGTCTCTGCCTCTGGCTCTGTCTCTGCCTGGACAAGCGTGGCCGCTTGAAGCTCCTTGGTCCCTGCGTTTGGGGTGATCGACTTGTTGGTGGAAGTATCAGCCTTCTCCTCAGGTGCGGCGGTCTCAGCCTGCTGGCCTGCTTCCACTTCAGCCTGCTGGCCAGCTTCATGGCATGGTGAATCATCTTGGCTGGCAAGTGCATGCTCTTCATCGCTGGTCAAAATGGGAAAGGCCATAGCGCCTCCAAACATGGCCAGACGCAGGACACTTACGATGAAATGGAGTAAAGTGCTAGCAAGTGAGCCATGTGCCTGCTGAAGCGCAACAAGAAGGCAGCAGGCACAATCTGCAATGCGTGTCGCATCAGCATGCTATCACCTCTTTCTCTCTGGCCAGCATTCGGAACTGTCATCTACCCCCAGGGATCAAAGTCAGGCTCTTGCAACTGGGCGGCAGGCTTCTTCAATGTCTGCTTGCCTGCAGCTCCTGCTGGCCTGCTGCAGCTTGACTTTTCCTGCTGCTTCGCCCGCTTCTTTGGCCTGCTGCTGCTTGACTTCTCCTGCTGCTTGGCCCGCTTCTTTGGTTGTGTGTCTGCGGCCTTCTCTGCCCAAGGGTCCTCGAAGTCGGGGCCGGGGGCAGTTGGCGCAGGAGCTGTCTTGCTGTGCATCCAAGCCAGAACAATGGCAGCGCCAAGTTCAGCAGGGTACAGGCCACTGCCCTTCAACTGGTCAGTTCCGTTGACTTGGACCTTGCCACCCTTCTTCTTCCTCACCATCAGCTCTAGGCGCTTCTTCTTTTTTCTCCCCGGACAAGTGCAAACTTTCGCAACAGGTTGGAACCACGTCCCTGAGCACATGAACTTGTACTTCTTCTGGAAAGTCGGCTTCTGCAAGACAAAGGTGCAGCGGTCCACGCAATAGTAAATAAGCCGGGGCCCAATTCCACTGCTGGCCTGCCGGCCTGAGAAGAACAAGTCCATGCAGGCTTCCAACTTCTCCAGCCAAGGCTTCAAAAATGAGAAGAGGCAGGAGCCGGCTGGGTTTTCCAGGCATGCAAAGACACCCCGCGCAAGAGCCAAAATGAACAGCATGAGGGCAGCCAAGGCGATGGAGTTCCCGTTCTGGACAACGGCTGAGTCCTCCTTGCCCCCAAAGTTGCCCTTGGTGCGCTGAGTGACTGAGCTGCAAGCAAAAGTGAAAGTCTTGCATTCAGGCGCCAACGTGCACAAACCTCCATCGCGAATTCGGGCCACAAGGGAGCCTGGCAGGCCTGCTCGTGTTGTCACGCTGGCATTCCCATCCTGCAGGTAGTCGTAGGACTCAGCTGAGAAATTCTTCTCCAAGGCTGCGTTCTTGACAGAGTTTGCCACAGTGAACACCTCGACGCAGTCCAAGTCCCTGGTCTGGTTTGCGATGGCGCTGCTGTCCAAGAGCTCATGCAACGTAACCCCTGCCACTTCCATGTTGCCCATGCGACCCTTCACAATGGTGGCAAACATTCCCACCACAAATGCCCTATCCAAAAAAAGCAATTCCTGAGCCCATGCTCCAGCTGACTTGCGTGTGGCACATGTACCTATCACTCACTGCCTGCATCGCACCTGCATGGCTCATATTGTTCTTGCCTTCCAAGCGTGCGAGCCTGCTGGCCTATCGAAACCGGGCTAGCAATTGCCAGCAGGATCTTGGCAAATTGGGAAAATAAGCATGTCCTTCTGGCGCAGGCTCAAAAACTTGTGACTGCTGCTCCAGCCAGCTCAAGTCGAAAACCCTGTACGACCTATCCCAAAGCAATGCTCTTACAGCCTCTGCTGCCTTTGGCAGTGCGAATTTAGTGCGGCAAAGCGCCTCCAATGCAGAGTACATGGCAATCTGTTTGCTGGACAAAGGCACCATGGCATGCACAGTCTTGGGCACTTGGCCTTGAACACGCACTATGCGCTCCGGTGTGCACACTAGCAGTGGAGGCTGGCTCAAGTTCAGATCGCGGACGTACATCTTCAAGCAACAGTAAGTGCCCTCTGCTTGGACAGTCTCGTTCATCAGATCTTTGTGACTTTTGCTCAAATCTCTTCCCTGCAACAAAGTGAAGCAATGTGGAACTTCTTGCTGGCCTGCTGGCCTGTCTGCTGCGGGCGCTGCGCGAGGCCGGAAAGCATTGGACAGCTCCACGCCAATTGGCTGCAGCCAGTCCTTGAAGTTCCGCACAGCGGACACGTGCCGAGTCACAAGCTCCTCCTGGCGCTTCCCATTGCGGCTGTCCAAACCTTGGCTTCCACAAAACGGGCCACAGTTCCCTCCCAAATTCTATCATCATCGCTAATCACAAGCCAAGGTGCTTTGCGCAATGTGCTGGAGGATCTCCTGCGGTGTCTCCCAGTGACCCTTCCTCTTCAGCAGTGCCAGGATCAAAGCAAACAGCTGATCTATATCTTCATGGGTATGGCCGACCATGAGATGGAAGAGTGTTGCGCTCTTAAAAAGACCGCGAGACACCAAGTAAGCCAGGAATAGAACCACATGCTGGTTCTTTGCGGATTTCACTGTGTTGTCTGCCACAACAACTAAGTGCGACGGCAGTCCGCGGGATTGATGGCCAGCAGGCCTGCAAGCCTGCTGAAAAACGCATTCTATGGTTTGGCTCAAAACCTCCAGGAAATAGTCAGAGCCACCAAGCACCTGAGGGCCCGCCATGTAAAGATAGGTGCCCCATCCGTGGGCCAGTGCACCAGTAAAGGTCAAGGTTGGGCGAATGATGCGGTCCAGCTCGTGCGTGACTTTGCGGAAGCTCCACCTCGGCCAAGCAAACTTGGAGTGGTCCATGTCGTCAATGATGATGACAAGCACATCATTGTGAACCTTGCTGGCGAAACGAAGGCTCCAGTACATCAAGCGGTCAGTGTACTGGTCCCGCAAGTGCTTCTTCAATGCCTGGGCTGCTTTGCATTTGTCCTGCCAGGAAACCCTGGCTGCGTGCAAGATCCGCTGCAGGTCGAAGCATATTGTGCACTGGCTGTGCTGGCTTGTAGTGCGCATGGGCAGCATGTGTTTCCAGACTTTGGCGTAGCGCTTCCGGAAGGTTTCATAGGATGGGCAAGGGCCCACCTCCGGCGCAAGCTCCTCCAGCACACTCCATTCAGCAGTCATCTGCCAGTATAGGTCTGAAATTTGGCAGTGCTGAATGTATCGGGCTGGCAGGCCTGCATGCCTGGTCATACAGGACACAGCCACTGGTGGAGAGCCATGCTTGTACGCCATATCCTGCAGAAAGCAATTGTCAGTTGTCATGGTATGATGTCAAACACAGAATGCAAGAGTCTGATAAACAAAAAACATCCGTCCTCATCCCAAGGATCACCATTTAGAGACAACGCGCATCTCTCATCCTCAGGCATGGCCTCTGCAGCAGACTGGTGGAGTTCTTGGAAGAAATGGTCGCACTTCATAGTGGCACGGCCATCTCTGACGGAGTCGAAGTTTTGCTTCTTCCGCCCCACGTTGGTGCGCATGTCGGGCTGCCCCTTGATGTATTTCCGCATTGTGGGCTGGCTAGTCCCCAGCTTTGCGCAGAAGTTGTGGAAGCACACACGTGTCTCACCAACAAAATAATGAGACTTGGTAAGCTTCTTCTCTTCATCTCCAAATGTAGCCTGCAGCAAGTGAATCCGTTCTTCCACAGAAATTGACCAGAATGCGCTGCAAAGGGCCTGCAGGTCTGCAAGCCTGATAGCCTTTGGGCAGCACCCTTCCAGTTTGCATTTCCGAGGGCAGCCTTTGAGCCACCTTTTCTTCACACTCTCTGAACCGCATCCCTTTGCTTCAAACTGAGTATTTTTCTCCTTGGTGGTGGACCTCTGCAACAGCAGACTGGGCGTAAGCATGGACACCTTTCGCGGCTGCTTGCTGGCAGGCTTCCATGGATCGTCTGCATCTTCCCAGTCTGCAATTGTTACAGCAGAGCTTTTTACATTCGCCCCAGAATGCTCGTCTGCCTGTGTCCACGGATCCGGCCAGTCTCCCCCTGCCTCCAACCATGGATCGGGCCAGTGCTCGTCCTTCCGCTCATGAGAAGTGGCCCCCTTGCACTTTTTACCCCTTGAAGTGCACCCCCACCACTTCCTCTTACTGTTGGGCATGGTAGCAGCTGCGGGCCAGGCAAAAAGCAAATGCCTGTTGCAATGCAAATGACATGCTGGTGCTTGGTGGCATGCAAGTGCAGCCTTTCTTGTCCCCCTGTTTCATCATGACTGCCGCATGTGAACCCCAACCCAAACTAAATCTCATCCTGCTGGCCTGGCTTCTTGTGAGATTTGGCCTCTGATTTATCTGCCATCCTACCACGCTTGCGTTCTTCGCAAGCCCGGCGTCGCTCCAACTCTTGCGCTTTGCGCTGAAGAACCAAAGGATGGCTCGACCAAGCCCTGCTCAAATTTCTTGCATCAGCCTTGAACCCTAGCTTCTTGACTTCCCTGTAGAAGGCCGCCTTCTGCTGGCTGACCGGCAGGGACTCCAACTTCTCCAGGCAGCCTAGCCCGCTCGCCTGCTGGCCTGCACTTCCGGGCTGGCCTGCATCTCCCTGCTGGCTGGAGTCGGCTTCCTGGCCTGTGTCTGCCTGTTGCCCAGTAGGCTTTTTCTCAGGGCTTGTCAGCAAGGGTCCCAGCCAGTAGCTTGGGTTGGGAACTGCTTGGCATTGGTCATTTGTTGAGTCTGAGTTGATGGTGCTGGCATGCACGTTGAGCTTGTGCCTCGCATCTTTTCTTTTATCGCGGCGCTTCAAGCTGCTTCTGCTTTCAACAAATGAGTCGTGCAATTTTGAAGTGGCATTGTCTCGCTGAGGTGTGTGGCAATCATTCTCGGCCCGCGGACTTGTCAGCCACGCCTGCCCAATGAGGCCGCCAAACATCCCAAGCCTCAGCCGAGCATCGGATATTGGGATCAGGTGACAATGCCGGAACCCACCTTTCCACACCCTTCCAGATTCTCGAAGCCCGCCTACCTGGATTCCCAAAGCCCCCCCCTTGAACCTCCCCCCAGCCCCCAGAAAAATCAGGAGGTCCCAGGAAAAGCCACCAAGGCCGCCAGAATCCCGACGTGGGCTGAGGCCAGGGGGGCCTCAGCCCCTGTCAAAACTCCAGGCCTGGAGTCCCGACAGGCCCAAACTAGTCATTCCAGATGGGGGCTGAGGCAGGGGGGCCCTCAGCCCCCATCTGGAATGACTAGTTTGGGCCATCCCCTGTCGGGACTCCAGGCCTGGAGTCCCGACAGGGGCTGAGGCCTCCCTGGCCCACGTCGGGATTCTAGCGGCCTCGGTGGCTTTTCCTGGGACCTCCTGATTTTCCTGGGGGCTGGGGGGGGAGGTTCAAGGGGTGGGGGGGCTTCGGGAATCCAGCTTCGGGAATCGGGAAGTGGTTTCAAGGTTACTGTCGCCACCGAAAGGCACCAGAGCGCACAGCCTGGACATCTGATCCAGGCTTGTCGGGAATTGCCACAGAGCAAACACGAAGGGGCCAACCGACGCTTGACTGCTGACCGCCAAGCTTAATCCCCAATACAACGCAATGCAGAAAAAATGTTTCGAGAACAGCAAGGGAACAGGGTCCTTGAGAAAGGGCCCGTCTAGTTGTCCATAGTTAGGGATGGAGGACGCCTGGCCACACCCGGCAGCTGGAGGCAAAAGGGTTGCACTGTACATAGTTAGCTTGGAATGGATGACACCTGGCCACACTGGCCGAACACCGGGAAAAAAAGGGTTCCCGTGTTTGCTCGGCAGCCCGAAGTGAGAAAAGGTCAAGTCTTAGCAATTCCTTCCCATGCTGGACAGTGAGTGGCTTTAACGCTTCACATGTCGAACAATAAGCCCATCTTATGGACAAATGGCCAATGGTTTAAGTCCGATATGTTTTGAAAAATGGTGTACTATTTGTTGTTTTGACTTGTTTTACACGATGACTGGCAATACCCTACAACTTTGCTGGCTCTGCTTTGTGCAAAGGGGGTGGGCGCCAAAGTCAAAACTGCCACTTCACTGAGTGTCATTCCACTCCAGCCAGTGAGGTTGTTGTCTACAGGACTATGGGCTCAGGGTGGGTTGAAAGTGATCACCGACTTGCTGCGAACCCCCGGAATGCAGGGGTGACAGCAGAACTGTACCAGTTAGTTATACTTCCACAAGCAGTGGTTCGGTGGCTCTTGAAGGGCTTAGGCTTGCAACTAAGGTCCAGACCGTGAGCAGCAGCGGCCCAAGCACTTACAGTCGCAAGCCTGGCCAAGGCTGTTGATGCTATTTTTGCGGGACATGGCTGGCAACCTGCCAAGTGTTTTGGGTGAAACTGTGTTCACCTACTATCATAACGAACATGTAGTGGGCAAAGCAGGCCTGCAGGCCTGCAGGCTCTCAGGGTCTCCACCTGAGCACTGCCATGCAGTTGGACATAATTCATTATTGTTCTATGTTCACTTCATGGGACCCAGTGCGCCAGACTCGTTTCAAGCACTTTCACCAAGGCGGGTTCGCTGCACTAGGCCGCACTGACTCGCCACCCGCCTGGGAGGTTGGCCAGCCGGCTGAATCTCTGCCAGCCAGGGAGCTTGAGCCGACATGTTGTTGCAGTGCTCACACACTCTGCACCGAATTCATGGAAGTCAGCGCAGCTCTCTGTGCATATCCGCACTGCCAAGGCTGCAGCCTGAGATTGCCCTGAAGCTGACGCAGGTCCTGCAGAAGCATTCTTCAGGCTGGGGACCGGAAGGTTGGACATGCATGGTGACGCCAAACTTTGGCTGAAAGCATTTTGCTCAAACCAGGCCTGCAGGCCACCAGGCAGTTCAGCCCAATGGTGAAAACGCAGAAGACCCGGCAGGCTTGCCAATTGCCGAAAAATGCTTGGAAGAAGCTATCCAGTCACAAGGCCGCTGTGAAGCAGGACGTGTTGCCACTCAAGGCCGCAGAGAAAAGCATGGGCGTTGCTTATGCTCGCACAAGCTCTTTCGGTGAAAAAGTCAAAGGGTCAAGGGCGAGACAAGTGGAGCAGGCCAAATCGGCAGCTGACACAGGCGGAATGCGGATCCACTCTGTGGTGGCTGAAGTAATTTCTGGATCTCTAAAGTATGACGAGCGCCAGACTATGAAGGACATCATTGAGCGCAAGCTGCCTGGCATCCCCACCAACACTAAGAAAATGGTGAACCTCTTTGTGGAGAGCGTGCGGGCTCTGGCACGGAACTCGATCACTGCTGAGCAGATGTACCTGGCAAGCAAGCAGCAGAATGTCCACATCCAGCTCGCCGATTACCCGAACCTTTTCAAGCATAACCAGAGCCCAACAGAAAGCTTTGTGAGGAAGCTGATTTGCAACCTGCAGGAGCTCGACAGGGACACGCTGGTGTACAGGCTGGCGCACGGCCGTGAGGAAAAGAAGAAACGGACCAGCAGACTGACGCAGCATGGGGCTCCAAAGGCCAATGGATGCCAAAGCTGGTTGGAGAAGCTCAAGCCAAACAAAGTGGTCAAAAGGAAGATTCAGGGACTTGGGAAAAGTCGAGCTGCCGGCAAGTTCGGCTGGCGGCCAATGGCGGAAAAGGTGTCCAAGCTATTGAAGCTCAACCGTGTGCTCTCGCATGAATGTGTGCGCCGCATGCTCAATGAGCTGGGGCAAGATGCCACACTTAAGTGATGCTATGAGATTGAATTTGCAAGTAGGTTGCAGGCCAGCAGGCAAGCAGGCCAGCAGGCAAGCAGGCCAGCAGGCTTGCGCAATTGTGCTAGAGAGCAAAGCATGCCAGTGGAATTCAGTCGTCAGTCAGATGGCAGTCTGAAGCATGGCTTTTGCTGCAACAGGTTTTTCTGCAGTGGGCTAGCATGTTCTGCAAAATTCAGAGCTTTGGGGCAGGTGTTGTTGCCAGATTGCTTGCCCACGCGGTGAAAGCTACAGATTCCTTTCATATGAGCGCCAATGACATGATGGCTGAGCAAGTCAGCAAAAGGAAGTGACCAACCTTACGCCAGTGTTTCCCAAGCCCTGTGGAGGCCTGGTGCACTCAAGAGGGCTGGCATCCTTCAAAACACACTTGAGTGCGCTCGCCAAGGCCAGCACCATGTAGTAATTAATTTATTTTCCTTGCCGCCCTTATCCACCAGCTACCACTTGCACTGCGGCCTATGCATTGTTTGCGTTGCCACAGTGACACGGCTCTTACCTTGCAGGTCCCGCAACGCAGCCGCCCCCATAGCAAAGTACCACCTATCGGCGCGCCATTTTTTTACTTGCTGTTAATGAGCGAGTGCACTGTGGCAGTTTGGATATGATTTGCGCGTGGTAGCCACAATGTCCATCCTTTGGCCCAGAGCGCGGAGAGTTGGTCAGGCATGGCTTTGTGTTCCTTTGCCTTGTTCAAGTTTTGAGTCGTCCCCTGCAGTGCGCTGCATTTGGTTCAGGCATCAGTTGCACTGAGAAAACGTCTAATGGCGCGGTGGCTGCGTGCTTGATGGGAAAAACCTGCATAAAATCCAAAGCGGCCCCGTCTTACTATAGGCTAGCACAGGTTGCAGACTTCATGTTAACAAGTGTGCGATGGAACGCGTTGGCCAGGCAGGCAGGCAGGCAGGCAGGCAGGCAGGCAGGCAGGCAGGCAAGCAGGCAGGCAGGCAGGCAGGCAGGCAGGCAGGCAGGCAGGCAGGCAGGCAGGCAGGCAGGCAGGCAGGCAGGCAGGCAGGCAGGCAGGCAGGCAGGAAATGGGCAGGGACCGCCAGGGACAGAGACACAGACAAAGACAAAGAGAGAGAGACAAAGACAAAGACACAGACAGAGACACAGACAGAGACACAGACACAGACAGAGACAGAGAGACACACCTAAGTGCCAGGGCCTGAACGTTGGCCGCCTAGCAGAAGCAAATGCAGCCCAGGGTGGACTCGAACCACCATGTTCTAGCCTGAAGTGTTCCACAGTAGCTTCCCCACTCAGGACTAGACGCCTTTCCCATTAGGCAACTGGGCCAGACAGACAGATAGATAGACAGACAGACAGACAGACATGCAGACAGACAAAGACAGACAGACAGACAGACAGACAGACAAACAGACAGACATACAGACAGACACAGACAGAGAGACAGAGGATAGAGGAGCGCAGCACTTTTGCAGAACAAAGACGCCACCGGGCAGCCTAGCGTGGAAACGTGGCACACTGTATCATCTCCAAGCTGGTGCTTGGCATGGGGAAAAAATAAGCTGAAGAAACCAGCTAGAACAACTACTAAGCACTTCTTCTACACAGAGAAGGCGGTAACGCGACTCGCCTTCCAGGAGGCAGCCCGCACAGGCAGTCTGGCGCACCGTTTGTTTCTCGGCTTCTCTGCATTTGTTTGCCTGTCTCCGGCCTTTGTTTCCATGATGTCTGTTTGTTGGCCTGCTTCTGTCAGCCTGTCGGCCTGTCTCCCTGTTTGCGTGCCCAGGCCCGTTTGTCTCTGTCTGTCCTTCCGCTCATGTCGGCCGTTTTGTCTCTGTGTGTATCTGGCCTCTGTCTCTGTCTCTCTGTCTCTGTCTCTGTCTGTCTGTGTCTGTCTGTGTCTCACTGTATGTCTGTCTGTCTGTTAACTGCTGTCTGTCCACTGTCTGTCTGACACTGTCTGTCTGTCACTGTCTGTCTGTCTGTCTGTCTGTCTGTCTGTCTGTCTGTCTGTCTGTCTGTCTGTCTGTCTGTCTGTCTGTCTGTCTGTCTGTCTGTCTGTCTGTCTGTCTGTCTGTCTGTCTGTCTGTCTGTCTGTCTGTCTGTCTGTCTGTCTGTCTGTCTGTCTGTCTGTCTGTCTGTCTGTCTGTCTGTCTGTCTGTCTGTCTGTCTCTGTCTGTCTGTCTGTCTGTCTGTCTCTGTCTGTCTGTCTGTCTCTGTCTGTCTGTCTGTCTGTCTATCTGTCTGTCTCTTTGTCTGTCTGTCTGTCTGTCTGTCTGTCTCTTTGTCTGTCTGTTTGTCTGACTGACTGTCTGTCTGCCTGGCTGTCTGTCTGTCTGTCTGTCTGTCTGTGTCTGTCTGTCACTGCCCAGCGTGAGCTTCGCAACCGATGAGCGCGCGAGGCTCTTCTGGGAGCGGGCCGAGACCGATCTGGTCGAGCAGCTGGCGGCCGCATCCGAGCGCGTCTTCGACGCAAAGCTCACGCCCGAGGCTGTGCGCCAGCGGCTGCTGCCCTCTGTGAGGCAATCGCGCGGCGGCGATTGGATGCTGAAAGCCAAGCTGCCGGCCCACGCGCGCTTCTGGAACGCCGGCGGCACGTTTGCGGACCGCCCCGCCGAGCTGGCTCACTGCGCCGCGCGCGTTAGGCTGAGAGCTCGCAGCTTGTGGCTGATGAGCGGCATGTGCGGGTTGAGCCTTGAGGTCACAGATCTGCGTGTGGAGCCACCTTCTCGAGAGTGCCCGCTGTGATTTCTTCCGATGCCGCAGCCTTTTTTCGCTCAGTAGAAAAATTCAGAATGGCCACCCACGTCCTGGAGCGCCGCGAGCAGCTGAGGCCTGTGCTGAAGGCCGCCGTTGACATCGAGCGTGCGGATCCGGCGCTGCCTCAGGGGTTCGCGCTTCTTGCGGAGCGATTCCATCGAGCTCTCCTCCTGGCGCTCCTCGGCCATGGCGGGTGTGCTGCGGGCCGCGCGCTGGTTCAAGCGCTTGCGAAGCTTAAGCTGCAGGTCTTGCGCCCGCTTCAGCATCTCCTTCCAGTTCAGGATGTCGACCTCCTCCGCCGGGAACCTGCCAGGCCCAGATCGAGAGGGAGCTCTTCGAGGTGGAGGAGCAGCTCGTCAGCAAGAAGATCGCTGAGCGGCTGCCGGTCTCGCTGGCTGCAAAGAGCAAGGAGCTGGACGAGGCCTCCAGAGAGCTCCTCGCCGCGCTGAACCTGCAGGGCAGCGCCACCGACTCGCTGTGAGTGATCCGGGACAGAACAGAAGCCAGGACAGAACGCTACAGAAAAAAAGAAGCGCCCGTCCGACCGACTGAATATTTTATTATTTTTGTATAGAAAGCAATTTATTCAGGGCGCCATGACCTCCGAGCTGTCTGATCTCATCTGGGGCCGCCTGGGCCTCGCCGCCGTCCGGGCGGTGCCTCTGGAGGAGCCGCGCGCTCCCAGCGCCGAGGCCGCTGTGACAGAGCTGCGCCTGTGCGGGGCCGCTTGGACCCGCGAGCTGCGGCTGCGCCCTCTTCCTGGTGCGGCTGTTGGTGGACCGGCTCCAAGACCTGCTGGCGATTCGGCTGCCCTTCCTCACGAAGGTCAGCTTCCAGATCCTGCTGACGCGCCCGGCTGCGAACGATGAGGACGAGGACAGGGTGGAGCTCACGCACTACTTCCTCAGGCTGGCGCCGTGGATCGTGAGGCCCGCGCCTCCGTCGGCCCGCGCCGGAACCATGATGGCGGCCATCAGGACGAAGTTCGAGGTGGCGCTCGAGCGCTCCCGCTTCCCCGAGTCCGACTGGACCGTCGTGGGCATCACGGCGGCGTATCTGCTGACCGCGCCCTCACAGCAGCTGGCCGACATGCCCGCCGCCCAACGAGGCGGGAGGCTGCTGGAAGGAGCTGCCCGAGACCCTGGCCAAGAAGAAGGCCATCTGGAACCCTCAGAACGAGGACCACCGCTGCTTCATGTGGTGCGTCCTCGCCCACTGCCTGAGGGTCGACGAGCTCGACAAGCTCCAGCGGTCAAGGGCCACAAGCTGCTCGGGCTCCTTCTTCTACCGGGCTGGCAGCCCGCTCTGGCCGACGCTGGGGTGGACTTCTCTGGCCTGCCGACGGACCGCCCCGTGAACTTCGACGACATCGAGGCCTTCGAGCTCCGCAACGCCGGGCGGGTGGAGGTCTTCGTCTTCGTGTGGCAGCAAACCCTGTGGACGGACGGACTGGAGTACTACCACATCCTCCTCCTCCAGCAGCGCGCCCCGAGCGGCACGGGCGTCGTCCGGCACACCGTGCTGCTTCTCCTGCACAGCGGCCACTACAGCCTGATCCACAACTTCCAGGCGCTGGTCAGCAGGCGGGGGCTGACCCTGGGAGCCACGCCCACCAACGCCGGAGGCTGCAAGGAGTACAAGTGCCCGAGGTGCATGGCCTCGTGGCAGCGCCACCGCGCCACCCAGTGCTATCGAGAGATAGCCGAGCGCACTCGGAAAGTGCCGCTGCCCGGGCCCGAGAAGAGCCTGCTGCGCTACAGGGGCAAGGCCTCCGCAGAGCACGCGCCCCTGACGTGCTACGCGGACCTCGAGGTCTACAGCACGCCCGCCCCGACGGTCCACGTAGCGCAGCAGCAGCCGGCGCGCCAGACCGTCGCGGCTTCTTCCTGCTACGTCGCCGTCGGGCGCTGCGGCTACGTGCCACCCGAGGAGCTGAGGCTGAGGCACACGCACCACGAGCGGGACAGCGACAAGTACCACGCAGTCCGCGCCATGCTGGACGACCTTCTCAAGCTGGCCGACCACTACCTCACCTGGAGACGCCGAACTCGGCCCGCCAGCATGACCCGGCGGGAGGAGCTGGAGCACAGGGCCGCCACTCACTGCAGGGAGTGCCTCGCGTCCTTCGAGACCGCCGAGAAGAAGCTCCACCACTGCCACAGCACCGGGCAGTATCTCGGGGCGCTGTGCCACTCCTGCAACATCGCGGCCCAGACGCCCAAGACCATCCCAGTGGTCTTTCACAACGGGGGCGGCTACGACTTCCACTTCCTGCTGCGCTACATCGCCACGATGGGCTCTCCTGTCAGCAGGGCGTCGCGCGAAGAGCTCGGCGAGGACAGCGACGACGAGGGCAGCGAGAGCGAGGCAGAAGGCAGCGAGCCCGAGAGGCCCATGCCCATGGCCAAGGCCGCGCCAAAGGCCAAGGCCAAGGCCAAGGCCGCGCCAAAGCCCCTCAGCGGCTGGTGCGCCCTGCAGGCCGCGATCAAGCAGGGCGACTCGTGAACAGCATGAACGTCTTCCCCACAAGCTTGGCCAGCATGATCGACGACCTCAGGGCCTGCACGCACAAGCAGCTGCCGGAGCTCTTCCCGCTGATGGCCTCGCTTCACCCCGAGCTGCGCACTCCGACGGGCTCTCCGCCTCAAAGACGGCCTCTCAAACAGCGGCGGACGCACTGCGAGCTGGAGCAGGCGTGGGACTGCATCCTGCGCAAGCTGCCCATGCCCTTCGAGCACTTCTGCGGCGCTGAGGCGTGGGAGATGCCCGCGGTGTGGGAGCAGCACTGCTACGACAGCGTGCTGGCGGGGAAGGCGGTGAGCGCTGAGGACCACCGGCTGGCCGTGAACACCGCCAACGTCGCTACCTCCACACCGACGTCCTGGCCCTGGCGGACGTGATGGAGAGCTACCGGGACTCCTTCCGGGCGCAGTCGGGGCTCAACCCCATCCACTACGTCACGCTGCCCGGGGCTGCCTGGGACGCCATGCTGCGGCACTCGGCCCGCAAGACACCCATTCACCTCATCACCGACGAGCAGGCCTACAGGGACGTGCGGGCCTCCGTCATGAACGGGCTGAGCTGCATCTTCCAGCCCTTTGCTCAAGCCAACAACCCCGAGCTGGGCGAGGGGGGAAGTCGTAGTCCACGAGGAGCAGGTAGCTCACCTCCTCGGCGTCGGACTCCCAGTTCAGGCTCGAGGCACGTCTCGTGCAGCCAGCTCAGCCTCGCTGCGTTGTCTTCGGGCAGGGCGACCGCCACGCAGGGGCCGTTGGGCATGGGCAGCGTCATTGCGGCCGGGTACATGGCGTTGAAGTCGAAGTACGAGATCCAGCTGACGGGCTCCCTTGGACTGGGCTCCCCCCGCGCGCATGAAGGTCGGGAAGGGCCTGTACGGGCCGCACACCGCGGACATGGCGGAGCGCCTCGGCCTCTCCCTGCGAGAAGCTCGTGCCCTTCCTCGGCATGCGCGTGGAGGAGGGCGTGGACGGCAAGCGGCTCAAGTTCTGCGGGGCTGCGCAGGGCCTACCGCTTTGCCTGCAGCCCCTTCATGGCGGGCTTCATGGAGCTCAAGCACAGCGAGCGGAGGCAGCTCAAGA
>CAUJNA010001569.1:0-37500 GCA_963377175.1 Effrenium voratum
GTTACTTGTAAATGGACGTTTACTTGTGTGGATTGTGCGCTTTACTTGTGTGCGTTGTGCGAAGATTTCCACATCCGCGCCGGCCTTGTGTGCACAAAATGCATCTAGAGAGGGCGTGCAGCTAAGCCACAGACACAGGTAAACTATAGCGTCAAGAAACCCAATACCCGGTAAACCTATCAATCCCAGGCACAGGTAAACCATTGTCCAGGCATCCAACTCCATTTCAGCCAATCACAGGCAACCCAATCTCAAGTAAACCAAACTCACAAACTCCAAACCCAGTGCAACCAAGAAGAAGCATATACAAGGAATCTAACCAATTGCCTGAAATCTAATCCCAGACTGTGAGGATCCGCAAGTAAAGGAAGAGCAAGCAAACCAACCAGAAGAACTCTTATCTCAGGTAAACACGTGGCAGCTGCATCAACCTCAAGTACACCACAACCTCAACAAACCAGTTCCACCACATGACAAGCAACCCACAATCCGCCAACTGACCCACCCATTAGTACAGCACAACCTAAGCTGCCGATCAGGTCACGTGTCAACATGGCTTCCGATGACCGCTTCAGGCTCTACGTCCGGAACGTGCGGAACTCGTTGGGGAAGTGGACCATCCGGGCGGCGCTGGAGAGCATGGGCTGCTACAACCTGGTGACCATCCAGACGTGCAGGAGGCGCTGGAGCGACAGCCGCAGCGAGGGGGAGCACATGAGCATGTTTCTCTCCTTCGGGGATGCGCCTTGGCAGAAGTGTTTGTCGCTGACGGGGTTCGCGTTTGCAGATTGGTGTTCACCAGGCATGCGTTTTGAAGCACATTGAAACGTAGATGCCTTTTTTAAAGCAAGAACTCTCGTAATTCGAGGTGTTTTTACTTGCGATTACTTGCGACTTACGTGGTGATAGACTTTTTCTTGAGAAACTTGATGGACTTGGCATTGAAAATCGTTTGAATTCTTTGCAGGAGCAGAGCATGAACGATGGCATCTCCTGCATTAGCGCGAATCCGCATCAGGAGCAACTTAGCAGCAGTGGCCGGCCGTTGGAGCCGTCGATAGCGCTGCCGCCCCCGGCTCGTGGACGAGATGTGGCGCCTTTACCTGTGCCGCTGGCACCCTCTGCCTTACCTGCGCCCTTGCCACCGCCAGCACCACCGACTCACGGTGTCACTGGTGCTACGACCAAGTGGGCGCCGCCCAAGGTGTCGTGCCAGCAACAGGTGTGTTCTTATCATTGTTCAACCCAAACAACAGTTGCCACTGATGGGACAGGAAGGCTTTTTCTGGGCAATTGCGATCTGCTTACTCTGAGATAGTGCTTGTCTTTTTTTCGCGACCAACACTTGAGTGTGACAGGTTCTCACTTTACCTGTGCTACTTCAGCAGCATTACTTGCGGCGAGCCTGTCAACTGAGGCACCTCCTTGGGCTGGGCCGCTGCCGCCTCCTCCGCCCCCTCGGGGGCATTTGCTTGGCGCGGCTGATGGCGATGGCGAGGAGGACAGCTTGGAGGACGAAGAGATTGGCCGCGCTCTTCAAGATGCTCTTGGCGGGCATGATGGCTACGCGAGCCCTGTGAGCTCAAATGTGAGCGAGGAGACGGACTCTGAGATGGAGTCGGTGGTGGTGGATGAGGAGAAGGAACAGGAGGTTGATGAGGAGGAGTCGGTGGCGGTGGATGAGGAGAAGGGACAGGAGGTTGATGAGGAGAAGGATGAACAGCAGGTGGTGGATGAGGAGAAGGAACAGGAGGTTGATCCGGAAAAGGATGAACAGGTAGTGGATGAGGAGACGAAGCAGGAGGATCAGGAGAAGGAGAAGGTTGATGAGGAGAAGGAGGAGGGTGCGGGCAGCAGCGTGGTTGTCAAGGAGGAGTCACCAGCCAGTGCTCCAGCCCGTTCGCGTCGTTCGCGGTCACGCCGAAGGCGGCGCCGCTCGGGGACGCCTAGGAGCCGGAGCCGAAGAAGGCGGAGGCGACGAAGCTCATCCCGGGATAGTGGGATCACCTTTCTTCTGGGCGAGCTCGGCAGACAGATGCTCCGCGCCAGACGCTGACAAAAAGAGCGAGAGATGAGAGCATGAGAAGAGTCCACTTGAGAGCCGGTTACTTGTGATGAGAGCACGAGAGATGAGAGCATGAGAAGAGTCCGATTACTTGTGATGAGAGCACGAGAGATGAGAGCATGAGAAAAGTCCACTTGAGAGCCGATTACTTGTGATGAGTGTCTGCTGATTCCTTGAAATTCTCCTTCTCAAAGTACATGAAAAACTACGCCCACAAACGTCCACCAAAGGCGACTGGGAGGACGTTTCAACTTGAAGCCCAAAGGCTCTCACAAAAGTCACGCAACCACTCAACAGTTGAGCCATTTTTTTGTGACTAGTCGAGGCCACTTATACTTTGTTTGCACATTTCCAGATCCTGACCACTGAGCCCCTCCTTGTCACTTGGGGAATTGTGCTACAACGCGCCAGCATTTTTGGGCAGTTCCCTCATGCAGAATCGCAGTTCGTTTGGCAAACCACCTAAAATTAATGATGTGCGGGGTGCCCAATGGTGATGCAATGCTGGTACATTGTTGGTGCAATGTTGGTGCAATGTTGGTGCAATGTTGGTGCAATGTTGGTGCAGTTTTTATAACTGCACCAAAACTGCACCAACATTGCACCAAAATGGTGCAGTTTTGGTGCAGTTTCAAAAACTGCACCAACATTGCACCAACATTGCACCAACATTGCACCAACATTGCACCAGCATTGCACCACCATTGCATCACCATTGCACCACCATTGTCAACATGCCTGCCTCAAATATTTGGTCAGACAAGGCTCATCTCAGCCATGTGCTTCAGCAATTCCTGGAACTCACAGCAATGCCAGTATTAAGGTGCTAGGAGTCCGGCTAGCTGCAGCCTGTGCGAACGCATGAAAGGTTTGCCCAAATTTTGCTGTTCGAAATCTATGTTGGCCTCCTAAGCTCACACTGCTTTCCAGTACCCAGCATTCTCAAACCAAGGTGTGTGCTACTTGTTTAAAAGCCACAGCCCATGTTTTTCAGCTTCTGCAGCCTGCAAACCTTGTTCTCAAGTAAATATTTCAGGAAAGTGCATGCCGGGCTTTCTCCGCATGTTCATCGCTTCCACGGTTTGAGCAGGTGAGTCATAACATTTGCACGGATCACAAGTAACATTTGCACAGGTCACAAGTAGCATTGGCACAGGTCACAAGTAACATTTGCACAGGTCACAAGTAACATTTGCACAGGTCACAAGTAACATTGATCACAGGTCACAAGTAACATTTGCACAGGTCACAAGTAACATTTGCACAGGTCACAGGTAACATTTGCACAGGTCACACGTAACCTTTGCACAGGTCACAAGTAACATTTGCACAGGCCACAAGTAACATTTGCACAGGTCACAAGTAACATTTGCACAGGTCACAAGTAACATTTGCACAGGTCACAAGTAACATTTGCACAGGTCACAAGTAACCTTTGCACAGGTCACAAGTAACATTTGCACAGGTCACAAGTAACATTGATCACAGGTCACAAGTAACATTTGCACAGGTCATAAGAAACAATTGCACAGGTCAAAGGTATAACATTTGCACGGGTCACAAGTAACATTTGCACAGCTCACAGCAAAGCACCCCAGTCACAAGTAAACTACCGGCTGGTCCACCAGTCTCAAAGAAGCTTTATGTTCTGGCCCTGGGATGGTTACATTTGGAGACTGCGTGTTGGCACTGGGTAGTTCAATGAAAGAATTCTGTTGGGTGATGTGGCTCATCATGGTTTACTTGCGGCACTTAACATTTGATTTGCAACGCCCTTAAAGACAGATGTGTGGTTCATGCTCACTTCAATATGGAGTCCAGCATCATGGTCCCAGTAATTCTTGTGGATGCGTGTCGCAAGTAATATCTTTACATGTGAAACCAGTAGATCACAAGTAAAGGTTTCACAAGTGGACATGTGTGCAGCTACATTGTTGCTCAAGTTGGGGTTGCAACTCAAAGATTCATCGATCATGATAGGTGTCTTCCCAGGTAACGACTTCACACGTAAAACCTTCACACGTAAAACAAAGGAGCCGCTGCCGTATTTATCTCCTGCGCCTTCGTGCCAACTTCTCCAAAGATCCAATCAGCTCGTCCAGGTCACAGCCTTCGTGCCAACTTCTCCAAAGATCCAATCAGCTCGTCCAGGTCACAGCTGCTGCTGCTTGTAGATCTGCGCCTCCTCCTCCTCCTAGGTGAGCGGCTCCTTGAACCTGACCTCCTCCTTGACTTGCTTGACTTGCTTGACTTGCTCGAAGTTGAGTGATTGCTCGTAGGTGAACACACATCCTGATAATCGTCGTACTCCGCGACCTTATCCTCTTCGGCCTCTTCCTTGGTCTCCGACTCCAAAAGGTGCTGCTGCAGATTCTCATCATCGTACTCCGACTCCACATCTTCAACGACCTGATAAGGATCATCTGTAGCCGCTACCCCAAAATGTGGGTCTCTGGGCGGGGGAGGCGGAGGCTGTGGAAACGTCCACGGCGGAGGTGGCGGGACAGGTGGTGGCCTGGGTGCCTCAGGTAAGTTGGTCAGGCGCATAAAAAAACGCAAGTAATCTTGTCTGATCTTCGCTTCGTCCCACGCGAGCACAGGTAAGTTAGTGGAATACGATTGAAACAACTGTTCAAACCCACAAAGGTCCACAAGTAAAAGTACTCGAAGTAAGGTGCCTCCTTTCAAAACCCAAGTAAGCTGTGGTTTCTCTGCAACGACAGTGACCTAAGCAATCCACATGACCTGCAGTCGTGGTGCCGGTGGCGCCGGCGGCGCATGCTTGCTTGTCGCAGCCCAGTACGCTGGCCTAGATGCTGATGCCGATGATGGCGGCCTAGCGATGCTGGGCTGCAGTGGGTTGCCGCTGCTGGACAGCACCGGGTGGTTGGGGTTGGCCATGATGCAGCTGATCGCGTCGTTCATCGCAGTCTCCTCAGTTGCAACCCCAAGGATTCCCGCACAAAGCAAATCACGTGACTAGTGTTGTATGCCTTTCCACTCCCACTCCACTCCACACACATCGTAATTGATGGGTAGAGCACAAGCTTAAAAAAAAGGGAACCGATGCATAAACAAAACATCATACAATGTGTGAGCCATGGATCATCTGTGTACGATAAGAACACGCTCATATGTTCTCCTTCTGAACGATGGTCATCGTGCCTTCTGCGGCAAACCTGAATTTGCGTCAAACCATAAACTCCTATGGCATGAAGGGCATTCCGGATCTCCCATTTGTCCAGGCTGTTTCGGATGTTGCGCACGTACAGCCTGAACTGAAGTGAAACATCCATGGCAGGGCAGGGTTGGTGCGAATCGAGATGCCGTTTTTCATGTGTCTCATGTAATCGATACTGAAATGCGTTGTCTCAGCTGAAATGTTAATGGATGCCAAAGCAAAGCACCAAGCAAGCTGGCTTACCTGTGCCTGTGTGGCATTGCTTTGCATGCTACCCTGGCTACCCTACGCTCTCGTTTGGAAGTTGCCAACGTGTCTGAGCCTTACCCAAGTAATCTTGAGCTTGCCATGCGCCACATGCGTCCCACAAGTAAATTCAGTCGCTCACAAGTAAAGAGGGTTGCGCGCCAGCACACTTCAATCACATGTCTCCTACAGGACAGGCAACCAGAAGCGTACAAAAAACCAAAGATGAATATGCCGACAAGTCTTCGGATCGCAAGTAAGTGCACCAGCTCAAAAGTATATCTGTGATACGTGAAGTCGATCGTAAAAGGAGGAGATGTCATCTCAGGTCACATGAAAGTAAAATCTGTGACATGGGAACGGGAGCGCAAGTAAATCTGTGACGTGGGATTCGCATGTAAAAGCGCAAGAAGTCCTCAAGAGTCACAAGTACGGCAGCGCAAGCTGTGCTGTCAGTTGCAGGAGTACTACGAGACCTCTGGCAAGAAAATGCATTTGTCGCTTGCATTCCCTGTGGTTGGCAAGGTACATTCACCCAAACATCGTTTGGTGTTACAAGGGCGAGGCGACAATGCAGCGGCTCCAGAAGCTGCGGAATGAAAACGAAGCCCCAGTTTCACCGAGAGAACGGCTGGCGCCGGCGCTTCGAGGGAACACCGCGTGAGTTGCAAGGATTTCGTTGCTTGAGAATTGAACGGGCTGCTTCGCGAAACAAATGACAAATTACTTGCGGGGCAACCTCCGTGTGTGACAAATTACTTGCGGGGCAACCTCCGTATGACTTGTGCTTGCCGGTGCCTTATATGGGTTTTACACAGATTTTTTTTACTTGTGACATGTGCAGTGTAGGTTAGACTTGCAGATATTGGTGCTTGTGCTTGCAAAGCAGGAGGCCCGACTCAGGACCATCAAGCGTGCTCGTTCTTACTTGTGAAGTGGGAAGCTGAGCTTTTTTTGCCGTTGACATGCATGTTCCCATGCACTCCCTCCATTGATTTCTTCTTATTTTGGGTCGTTCTGGCTGTGTTTTTCTGACCCCGTGCAAATTT
Source organism: Effrenium voratum (assembly GCA_963377175.1). Taxonomy (NCBI): domain Eukaryota; class Dinophyceae; order Suessiales; family Symbiodiniaceae; genus Effrenium; species Effrenium voratum. The sequence continues at coordinate 6,542 of CAUJNA010001569.1, forward strand.
ACTAATTTTGCAAAAATAGTAAATTTTACTAGTAAATTCTTCGATTTTAGTAAATTTACTATTTTAGTAAATTTACTACTTTTGCAGACTCAGGGTGCAGTTGGGCGCGAAGCAAACGGTCGGTCAAACCCAGCCAAGTTTTGAAGTTGCATGGATGCTGCCAACATGTTGAAGCGGGAAAGTACCTTGACCCTCAAACTTCAAAGGTGTGACAAGTCTGGCCAGTGACGCCAGTTTTGCTAGCAAACTCCACGGCTTTCTCCGTGAAGTACCACATCAGCACTTTGATGTGGGCTGCTTTCCAAACACCAGTGAGGGTTGGCTCAGGCTCCTGCAGCCCAGTGTTGGCCACGGTGAGAAGCAGCTTGCGCACAGATATCCTTTGTTGGTTTCAGAGGTCCGCTGGAAGCACCCTACAAAGTTGAACCACCTAACACAGCTTTCTAACGCGAAAATGATTAAGCCAATGGTCCTTTTCTCCTTGAAGGTTGCTAGCATTTCCACACTGAACTGCTTGAGCTTCTCTTCCAGGGTACCAGCAGGGGCAAGACAATCATGGTCAAGGAAATCAGCTAGGAGGCTGGAGACAAGATCACGGCCCACTCCAAGATAGACATTGTGCATAATGTCGTGGAGGCACGTGCCAAGGGTCCATCCTGGCACACGTGCCCATGGAGAGGGCGCAGGCTCTGTCGCAAGGTATGTCTCGTGAGAAACCTCAGTAAGATGTCGCGGCAGCCCGTACCGGAAATCCCGATACGTAAGCGCATGGTCGTACCGCTCTGTTGGACGCTGCGCCATGCACGACTCACAGATAAAGCGGCATTGGTACCACCTGGAAAAAGCATTTGCTTCTGCGCGGGCTTTGTTGTCGAATCGGCAAGCAAAGTAGCATGCCCTGCGCATCGGCAAACTTAATTAAGGCGCATGCAAAACAAAAAGGAAAGACTTATTTCAACTCAGCTAGCCTCCAGCCGTTGGCAAGCGGCTGGCCACACAACTGGCCACGGACAGACTTGGGGTCAAACTTCTCTCCGTCAAGCCCAGCCATAGGCCATGTGCCACACGTGGCCGCTTTCATGGACCACGCAATGAGCTCGGCGACACGCTTGTGGACTTCGTGCTTTACCTCACCCACGCAGGGCGCACGCACACGCACACACACTTAAACTCCAAATGGAGAGTGCTAATCTTTCGAGTACAACTGATGAGTCTCGAGTACAACTGATAAGTCTCGAGGATGATGAGGTTCGACCCGCATAACGCTTGGCTTCCCTGTAGTTACTTTAACAGGGACACACAGAAGCAACGGCAGTTCAGGGGGGGACCAAAAGGACATTCAGAACAACACAACCATCTCGGCAGGTACGTCTGACTGATCAGGTCAGATATCAGCGCAGGTCACGACCCTCTTCGTTGGGTCACCGGTCGTGACTGCGGGTGACCCCCCTGCTGAGAAACCGAAGGGTGGTGACAGGGCATTCTGTCACTCCGCACACACACACACCCACCCGCCCACACACACAAACACACAGCCACACACACACACACTTGAACTCCAGATGGAGGGTGCTAATCTTTCGAGTACAACTGATGAGTCCTGAGTACAACTGATGAGTCTCGAGTACGACTGATAAGTCTCGAGTACGATGAGTTTCGACTCGCAACGCACTCGGTTTCCCTCTTATAGTCTCGAAAACGTTACAAGGTTCAACATGAAGAACACACAGCGAGAGAAACAACGGGCCAAAAGGACTTTACAGCACCAACTCCAAATGTCGCAGGTACGTCGGATTGATCAGATCCGATATCCCATGACTGAGGTAGCTTCGTTGAGTGCGGTCCCTCAGTCATGCCGCACTCCCCTGCGTGATAAATTGTGGCGGCAGGGTATTCTGCCACTCCGCACACACACACAACACCTGCACACCCGCGCACCCGCACACCCGCACCCCCACACACACAACCCCCGCACCCCCACACACACACCCGCACACTCACACGCGCACGCACACACACACACACATGCGGACGCCATAAAGCCATTGCAGGCAAAGGGGTCAAACTGCGGAAGTTCGAAAGGCAAGAGGTAAAACGGAACGGCGTGCGCTTCTTTAAGCGCAAACCTCAAGCTTGTCTTGACCAAGACTCTTTTGGGTGCTGCATGTTGCTGTGCGGCACGATCACGCACGGGAATTTGATGTCAAACACCTCGAGCCAGCAGAGGCCCACTCACTGTGGGTCACAGCCCCCTTCCTCTCTCTTGTTGTTAGCCAACACACCCAATGGGCTCGAGGAAAACATTTCGAGGCAAGGGGCATCGCCGGCTGCAAGGGCGCAGCTGACAGACCACACCATGAACTCGGAGTTCCGGAAAAACTCCGCCCCGTCAATGTGGAAGCTGAATGGTAGGAGTCCTCAATTTACGGTGATCAGTTTACAGTAGCGCCACCTTTAGACGACGCGTTGTGTAGTTTGAAGGGAGGGAGCAGGGGTTGACGCTTCGACAAAAAATAGCCTTCCTATGTGCGGAGAGGGGTTCAAAGTCTCCAACTATCCTGCAATCGCTTGTTTGGTGGGAAGGGGCTGCAAAAGGGCTCCCAGAAATCTGTCTTGCAAGAGGGGAGCTTCCGCGATCGGAGCACTCCTCGAGCGCAGGATGGCTCTTCCACTCTGTCAGTGTGGAGCAGTGAGCCCAGAACTCAGCGATGGCAGACCGGCTTCTGCCGCCGAGGAAGGTCTTTGCAAACTGTCAGGGGGCTGCGTTTATTTACACGGGCAGCAAAGGATCGCTCTATTGCCTTGTTTGCCGGTTGGGGGTCTTCTTGGAAAAATAGCCCGGGCGCATCTTATTGTTGGTTAGATGCATTGACCAAAAACACGAAACCTTAAACGCAAGGCGTGTTTTCCTGCATCGCCAGTGTTTTGCCGTGGGTGCCCAGCACGCGCCTGATCCGGGCCTGCCTTGACCACTGCGTGCAGAATTTCATGCGGAAGGAGCGTGGGGATTTCCAGCTCCACCAAGTTCATTGAATCATTTACCTTCGGAAACTTTTCCAGGGACAACTCTGTTTCGCACTTGGGTTGCCAATGGTATTTGACAAGGTGCTTGAACCTGAAACTTTACCATGTAGGTGTCGAGGCTCACATCGAACAAATTTTTTGTCCACCTATGTAGGTCCCTCTCTTCATTGGCCCAGTGCTTCCCACCAGAACCGAGAGTTGCAAATGCCTTCACAGCTGCCTTTGGCTCCCCGTCCAAGCAGGCCGACTGAGCTAGACTTGCAACTGTTCTCACAGTTGCCAACCCCGAGCCCACCAATCCTTAGACCGCAAAAATGCAGAAAAGTGATTCCAATGACTTTGTTTCGAACTGTTCGGATGAGGCTACGCAGCCCAAGAAGCTCACAAGGTGCTCCGCCTGGTAGCTTTTGTCGTAGCTCTCAAACTTGCCACGCCTGGCAAGCAGAAAGGAAACCACAGGCTGCGCGGGCTTTTTAGGCCTGGAAACTGCTTTCGAGTCTCGGCGCCCAGGCTGGGGCGCGTTCCGGTTTTGGCTATGGCCTCAGCGCCCAGGACAGGGGCTGGGCCAACGCGTTGTTTTGCCAAACACTAGAATAAACATCCACGGTTTTTTTCCAGCAATCGAACGCTGCGCTCAAATGTGTTTGGTCTGGTGGCATTGCTGACCGCTGCGGATTTGCTGCCTAGGATCCGAAAACAAGTCACTGAGTTCTTGCTGGTGTTCGAGATGGTTGTTTGAAGGGTTATGAGGGGCAGCCACCGCTTGTTTGCAATAGCCACAATCTCAAAAAGACACGCGCTCACTTCTCCTCTGTTTTCTTCTTGGCTCTGCCCTTAGCTTTTGCTTTGCTTTTCTTCATGAGCCCCGACAAGAGTCCGCGCGCAGCTGCCTCCACAGGCAGTCCCCCAGGCAAAACATTTTAGGGGAGCAATACAATTGTTGTTAAATGTTGCTGTGTTAGGGGAGCCATTTTTGCACGGGAACAAAAACAACACCCAAGAGAAACTTGAGAGACAAGCGGCTTCCTGGTTTGCCCAAGAAAATTCCAGCTGCTGACGCACTCTGACTGACTTTGACTGACTGACTGGCTGGCTGACTGACTCAATACTCAATACGACTTGACTGACTGACTGACTGACTGACTGACTGTCTGACAGGACTGACTGAGTGACTGACCGACTGATTTTGCTGACGGAGTGACGACTGACTGACTGACTGACTGACTGACTGACTGACTGACTGACTGACTGACTGACTGACTGAGTTTTTTGCTTGCTGCCTGACTCACTGACTGACTGACCAACTCACTCACTCAGTGCTGACTCACTCACTAATGAGTGACTGGCTGGCTGACTGACTGGCTGACTGACGGACTGAATTACTGACTGACTTGCTGACTGACTGACTGACTGATGACTGACTGACTGACTGACTCACTGACTGACTGACTGACTGACACTGAGACTGACTGACTGAGTGACTGACTCAGACTGACGGACTCACTCACTGACTGACTGACTGACTGGCTGACTGACTGACTGACTGACTGACTGACTGACTGACTGACTGACTGACTGACTGACTGACTGACTGACATTGTGTGACCGACCGTGACTTTGAAACGCCTTTTGCAGGGCACTAAGTGTGTTGGGATTTGTTTGCCGTGCCCCTACAAACCAAAAGACATCTCTTCAGCGCCCCATGAAACAACTGCGCGGAAGCTCCACTTGTCTTTCCGCCATGAAACACCCACCAAAACTCTGTCAACACCAAACTATGTCAAAACCAAAGCTGTTTGTTTTGGGTCGCCCACCACTCAGGTCGTCAGGAAGCACTGGGCTTTGCGGCCGCCCTTGAACTCTTTCACAGGTTTGCGAAGATGCCCCTCTGTTACACGCGGGCGGTTTGCCCTTCAAAACCATTTGACATGTTGAAAGAAAAAGTGGCACGCAGCGTTTGCACTTGCGCGGGTCGTTGGGCCCTGCGCCTGCGCTTTCTCAAACCACTCCGCTTTCTGCTTTGACTCGCGCAGAAGCTTCTGCATGGTGTGGTCGGTGTCTCCGCACCGGCAGGCCGTTTGCATGGCGCCATAAAGTTTTTCTGTGTTCTTAGAGAAGGTCAGCAGCTCCTCCACGAGCTGCCCTCCGTACTGGACCCCCCGCAAGGATAGGGACAACTTCCTTGATTCGGTGCTTTGGTTCAGCACATCGTTCATGGTGCCTTCCACTTGCCTCGGCGTGAAACAACAAACTCAAGGGATTTTTTGGGTGTGCTGGCAAAAACCAAACGAGGGGCCCAGTCGCAATGTGTTTTTTGTGTTCAAACGCCTCATTGCTGAACGTACGCCAGCAGAGCTGGAGGGCGGAAGAAAGGGCATGCGCCTATAGACAAACAAAACACCCCATGCCCGCACACCTTATTGGTCGAGTTGGCTGCCGCTGTCGAGTTGGCAAGTGGAGCGCCCTGTGCTATTTATTTGCGCCTAACCTTGAGACAGCGCTACGCCTGCCACGAAATCTGTACTTGAGCTTGCGAACGTGCCGCCTGCCACAAAATCTGTACTCGACCTTGCGAAACTTTCTGTCTTTCTTTAGTTCTTCTCTCGTTCTTTCTCGTTCTTTCTCTCTCTTTCTCACTCACTCACTCACTCACTCACTCACTCACTCACTCACTCACCCACCCACCCACCCACCCACCCACCTCCCTCCCTCCCTCCCTCCCTCCCTCCCTCCCTCCCTCCCTCCATTACGCAGATCTATCAATTTATCTATCTATTTGTTTGCGCCTGCCACGAGAGTCTGTACTCTGCGCTGTCGCTGCCACTAAATCTGCGCGCTTTCTCGCGAAAGTGCTGCGCCTGCCAGGAAATCTGCACAAAGCGATTCACGAACCGCGCGACTCATCCAAAGTGCTGCGCTTGTGACGAATTCTGACGCCCATGAGAACAAAATGATGCTCCTGTCACGAAATCTGCATGTCAGGTTGGCAAAGTGCTGCACCTGCCACGCAATTCAATCCTAGCGAAAACCTGAACTCTCCGAACCCGCTGCCGGCGGCGAGACAGTGGCGACCGTGTGCAAAACAGAGCTACCCTTCGAGTGTTTCGCATGCAGGCAACTCTACTTTCGTAGTTTGAACCTTTTCTATCTAAACTACTTCTGGCCAGCTCCAAGAAAAGACTTTTAAAGCAGCTGTTGCAAAGAAATCGCGTGGAATGTTTGAGCCAGGAAACTCTTTCAGGGTAGCAGGCGCAATTTCCTCGGCCGGCGCTTCCTTCCTGGCCCTCTTGGCCGGCTTGGGTTTCGCGGTTGCCCCAAACGTAGATTCCAGAGCGTTCTTCTCGCCTTCTGCTGTGGCGGTGCACAGGCTGGGAAGCGCGCCGGCTGCTAGCGGGCCTGCCAAGGATGTCACTGCCTCAAGCAAGGTGCGGTCAGGCTGCTGGATTGTCGCCTTGAGGGACATTTTTTCCCCTGTGCTGTCTTCTCTCCAAAACCTCCGGGCTTCGCCCACGTAATAGTAAACCTCCTTCAGGGTCGATGAAGGGAACGGGAGTTTTGAAACAACTTGTTTTGCCCTAAAAGGGAAAGCCCGTCACTCCTCAAAACTGAGTCGGATTGTATTTTGCGGGTGGCTACATCTACTAGAAGACCTTGGTGGAAGACAAGCCAAAAATGTTTGGGAACCCCCTCCTCTTCATCCTCCGGAAAATCCTCATCGTAACACCACATCCCTTTGCTTCGTAGCAAATTCATGAGCCGTTCTGCTTTTGCTTTTGGGTAGTCCTTGAGTATGTCACGGGCCTTTTTGCCAGCCCTGCCAGACCGCGCCGCGTTCTTCACCTCGACGTGTCTCTCCATGTGTAGGGCGACCCTTGGATGGGCGCGTGCTCAAAAACCACAGTTTGCGGCAGCGCAACAAAAGGAAAACATGGCTCAGGCAAGGCGCTCCTCGAGCGACTTGTTGTTCTGTAACCAAAGGTTGAACAAGTCGAGCTTATCCTTGCTGAGGTGGCCTGCTAGGCTTGCAGGGAACTTTCGGCGGTCTTGAACTTGGCGAGCAAACACATCCCACTCCCGCTTGTGGGACACACCTTGGCACGAAGGAGGCACGCAAGGGGCTTGACTACGAAAAGACAGGCCAGAGCGCCCCCAAACACCCCATGTTACTCCCGAAGAAGCGCTACAATTTCTTGTTGACCATGCCACGCTTCATTAATTTAAGAGGAAGCCAAAACACCGGCTTGCTGGCAAACAAGGTCAGGGCGCTGTTCGCTCTCACAGGCACGATGGCTGACAACTCAGCTGCCGCTGCGATCTCCCTGCCTTTCTCACCTTTGCTGCTGCTGCTCTGCTCGTCTGCTGGGACGATCTGGGTCTCCTTGTCACCCTTGTAGCTCGGCAAGGGCTTCAACTTCAAGGCAGGCGGTCGCTTTGGAGCTGTTTGCCCCGGCTGCTGCTCTTTCGCCTCAGCCTCCTCATCCTCATCGTCCTCCGACCTCTCCTCCTCAGACTCGCCCTCTTCGGAGCTCTCGTGAGCAGCCTCGGCCTCGCTCTCTGCGTCGGCTGCGTCCTCTACGTCAGGCTCGCCCTCTGCCTCCGCTTTCTCCTCCGCCTCTCCGTCACTCTCGCTTTGCTCAGCCTCCTCAGAGTGGCTGGGGCTGTCGTCGCAAGCGGTCATCTCTTGCAGCGCGTCCTCGCCCTCTTGCAGCTCATCCTCGCACTCCTCCAAGTCATCGCTGCCTTCCCCCCCACCCTTACTCGTCTCCAGCCACTGCAGGAGGTTGTCGATGTCATCTGGCGATGGCTCATCTTCCGGCAGCTGCGTCATGTCCCCGTCCTCCTCCTCAGTCTTCTGCTTCTTCGCCTCCTTCTCGTCCTGGTTCGGCGCCTCGTCGTCCTGCCCCGTGCCCGGCTCGCTGGCAGCAGCGTCGCCCTTCGCCTTCTCTTCGCCGCTCTTCTCCTTTTTCTCCTTCTTGTCCTTCTTGTCTTTCTTGTCTTTCTTGCTCCTTTTCTCCTTCTTGTTCGTCTTCCCAGTCCTCTTCTCGTCCACCTTCTCTGTCTGCTGCCCCTTCTTGTCCGCCTTCTCCGTAAGCTCCTTCTTGCCCACCTTTTGCTGCTTGTCGGCCTTCTCTACGCACTGTCTCTTGTCCACCTTCATCACCTGCTCCTCTTTGTCCACCTTCTCCGTCTCTGTCCCCGCATTCTTGTCCACCTTCTCTGTCTGCCTCTTGCCCACCTTCGCCGTCTGCCTCTTGTCCTTCGTCGACTGCTCCTCCTTGCCTGCCTTCTCCGTCTCCGCCCCCGCCTTCTTGTCCACCTTCTCTGTCTGCCTCTTTTCCACCTTCCCCGTCGTCGCCTTGCCCGCCTCCGCCGTCTGCGTCTTGTCTTTCGCCACCGGCTCCTTGTCAGCCTTTCCTGTCTGTTGCTTCACCTTGTCCTTCTTGTCCTTCTTGTCTTTCTTCACACCCATGTCCTTCTTCTTGGTTTTGTCTGCCTCATCGCTCGCCTCCACTGCCTTCTCGCCACTGCGCACTTCCACTGCCTCGCCGTCCTTCACGTTCTTGCCCTTAGGCGTGCCGTACACGAAGACGCGCTTAGCAGGCACCGTAGAAGCCGTTGTGGTTGTCGAAGTCGCAGAAGGCGCTGGGCTGGAGACCTTGCGCCCTTCCGCGCTTGCACGCTTTCTGCTTGCCTTATCTGCCTTCTCAGCCATGGTCAGAGCCAGCTGAGCCAAGCAGCCGGAGCAATTTGCCCTTGAGTACCAAAGCCAAAGTGGGGCCTGGTTCCCCCCACAACCTCAAAAAGAGGCCGACAAAACCTGGCTTAGGAATGCTCTTTTCCCTTCTTCCCTTGGACTGAAATAGAAGTGTAGCTTTATCACCTTGAATGTTTAAAAGTCAGAAGCGCTGGCAACGTTCAAAACGCGTTTCCGCCCAAAGAATCGGGAGTGAAATTTGCAGATTCCATCAAGTGACAGTTAGCGCCATGATATGTTCGAAGTTCAGAGAGCACGCCCTTTGGAGAGTTGGGAGCGCATGCGGAGATGTCAACCCCGCAAAACAAGCTTGCTATTTCCTTTGACGGGAGCCCAAAACCACGAAACTGCCAGTTGGGGTCAACCACCAAATCTCACATCCGTTCAGATTGAAATTTCGGAACCCTTTCTTCCAAACAGGCTGGGGTTCCAAGCTGCGACTGTTGGTTTTTGGAGGCTTGCCGCGATTTGGAGCACATTGCTAAGCTTCGTAGCCACTCCCAGCAGGCTATAAAGTGAGGTGTTGCGCGCTTTGTGCGCCGCCAGCTGCGGCAGACCAGCATGAGACACGCACCTACAAACCGCGGCAATTCGCTCCAAACCGCGGCAATTTCGCTTCAAACCGCGGCAAGGCAAATGACGAGAAAACACAAGTGAGGTTGCGCGCGTTGTGCGGTTTCAGCTTCGTAAGACCGCAATGAGAAACACGGGTCCTACAAACCGCGGCAATTCGCTCCAAACCGCGGCAATTTCGCTCCAAACCGCGGCAAGGCAAATGACCAAAAATAAAAAATGTGTGTGTGTGTCTTTCCCGCGCCAAGGCCAGAGCGGGCTTGGCCAATGTCCTTCATCACCAAGCGAGGCATACCTGCCACAGGACCGGGGTGTGGGAGGGTGGGGGCTGGTGGCAAGGCAGACAGATACGAAACCATAGCACTCCCTCTTTTTCGCACACGGCGCTGTCCAACACTTGAGAATCAGTGTTTGAAAGCATTGTGCGAGGTGCCACTTTTGCAAGTTCAAAGAACACTTTCTCCTCATTGGAGCCAAGCGTTAGTTGCATGAATTGCCACACGCTTAGCCATGCGGCACGGTCAATCAGATACTGCAACTCCAAGGAGCTGCGCGCAACGCTTGCGCATCCCTGAAGCTTCTCACCGCCTTTTTGGAAATCATTTGGCCCAACACTTGACGGAAAGATCAAAGAAAAGGGGTCACCAATTAATCTTGTTTTTGTTGATGTCTGGAAGTGTTTACACCATATCAAACCCATCTGTCAAATGTCTGACTTTGCATTCAGCGCCAAACACCAAACACAAAGCGCTGGGTCTAATTTCGCGTTCGTGCCATCTCACGAAGTCAGGTAATCCAAGACGGGTTGCAGGTCAGCGTGCGCCACCCAATAAGCCAGCTGTTTGGCAGCTGCGTGGGCAGACAACTGCTTCTTCTTTTGGCTGTCGCCGCTTAGGAACTTGAGGGCTCGCTTGCGAACGTGGTCCTGATGCTTGGTCCGCAGGCGCGCCAACGCACGCCCAAACCTCAGATTCGCGCAAACGCGAGAGGCCGAAAACGGGAAACGCTGCTTTAAAAATGCCCGAAGGCTTGCTTCTTTTTGATCCCGTTTGCCTGGGGCATCCCCAGCTGATTGGCTCAGCACCGACCGGCTTTCGCTCCGTTTTCCTGACTGGCAAAGGCGGGTTCCTCGTTGCCAAAAAACACCCAGTCGGTTCAACTCCTTGACAAGGGTGCCAAGTAAAAGCTGCGCACGCGTTGTAGGAGGGTGGCTTTGAGGGGCCCTAGCTTTTCTACCAGAAAAACACATGTTTGGAGGTTCCCCAAGTTCAAACATCTACCAGAGCACCCTGTTTGTAAGAAACCACTGTTGCGGCTTCTTGCAGTTGCAACAGCCCATACACTATGTTTCCTGACATGTGCCAGGTATACTCCAGCAGAGCTGGCGGAAGTTTCTGGAAAGGACATGTGCCCCTCATGCCCGCGCGCCTTTTGGTTTAGTTGGCTGCCGCCGTCGGCTTGGCAGGCGGAGTGTTGTTTGCTGTATGTTTCTTTCTTTCTTTCTTTCCTTCTTTCTTTCTTTCATTCATTCATTCATTCATTCATTCATTCATTCATTCGTTCATTCTCCCTCTATCTCTTTCCATTTATTCTACCTATCTGTCTACTTAACTGTCTATCTACCCATTTATTTGTCAATATACACATATATATATATATGTCTATCTATGTATCTAACAATCTATATCTGTATCTGTATCTATATCTATATCTGTGTACATATCCATATCCATATCCATCCATCCATCCATCTATCTATCTGCACCTGACCTTGCGAAAGTGCTGCGCCTGCCACAAATCTGCACCGTAGACCGGGACGCCTTCCCAAAGTGCTCACGAATCCCGACGCCCATGAGAACAACACCTGAGCCTCAGGTTGCCAAAGTGCTGCGCCTGCCACGCAATTCAATCCTAGCGAAATGAAAACCTTGCGCGGCCGTGTCATGGAAAACAGAGCTGCCTTACGCGTGTTCCGCATGTGGGCGACTTTTCGTACTTCGGAAGTTTTCTGACTAAATTTCCTTTGATGATAACACTCCGCATCTGATGTTTTCTGCCACCCATGTCTTTCTTAGTTGTAAGAAGACACTCAAGATGTCTCATGCCGCAAAGGCGCGCAAGGGGGTAAGTCTGACTAGACTTGAGAGCTCTACCCCCCTTGACCCGGTCACGACCAGCCCGGTCTTTGTAGCGACGCACCATCTCAGGAGCGCTGGCGTGCGCTGGAGCGGAAGAGCCAGTGACGGGCCTGAAGGCGTGGATCTCATCGATCTCTGCAAAGTCTAAGTTGCGCGCAAATGGTGGGGGGCTCAAGTGAAAAGTCCTGGAACGTGAAAGGTTGGTGATCGCTTTTTTTTTGAGGGGCTCACTTGTCAAAGTGAGATGGAAAGAGTTTCAAACAGCGCAGAGGGGCTGCTGTAAAGCCAAGTGGGCTTCTGCGAGGCCCCATTAAAGTCGCACATATTCAAGAACTTGCGCACCACTTTCTGTTTCTTCATCAGGATCTGCATGGCAGGATGGAATTGCATGAGGGATCCACGTGGTTGCTCCAGGCACCACCAAATCCCACGGCTCGAGGCCAATAGAATCAAAATGACACAGCGGTAAAGCATAGTGTTGCCAGCTACCGCGCTGGGAGAGTAAGGAGATCCTTCTGGCCGGGATCGGCTCCTGCCAGTGGATCCTCGACTCCTCAGACAAAGCCAAAAAACTGCGCAACGCAGCTGGCGCCCGGAGAAATCTTTTCTGAAGCAGCGCTAAAACGGGAAATGTTCTTTCCTGGCAAGGCGCAGGTACACCCAACTAGAACACACAGGTGCGAGGGTCAAGTGACCTCCTCGCTTTAAGTTCAGTATCTGGAAGCAGGCGTGGATGTAGCCCTTGGTGCCCAAAATGTTCATCATCTCGGGATCATATTCCACATCATAGGCCATAGCGGTCCGACCCTCCTTTTACAGGTTTCAATTTCAGTCCTCCTGTTAGACTAAACCACACACAAACAACACTGTGCAGAATTGCGTCCTTGCCAAGACATTACACTACTGCGCGCCCCGTTGCAAAGCGACGCACGCACACGCGCAAAGGCAAACAAACGAACACACATACACACACGCACATACACACACATGCCTACACACGTACATACCTACAGACCTACATACCTACACCTACATACATACACACACATACATACACACACACATACATACATACATACATACATACATAGATACATACATACATACATACATACATGCGTACACACATACACACACACATACATAGGCACACACACACGCAAATAAACATGCGTGTGCGTTTGTTCACACACACAGAGACAAACACGCAAGCACACACACGCATACATTCAAACTCATCCGTTTGTCTGTTCGTTCATTGAATATACAAAGGCAAGCACGGGCGCAAAACCAACGCAAACACGAGCAACAACTCAAACACAGACACAAACACCGACACACACACACACACAGACTTCCGCAAGCGCGACTTGTGTCTTCAGAGCCGACGTACTTCTAGCGCGCGCGGATGCGCATAGACAGACAGACAGAGAGACAAGCAGACAGACACGCGCACACACACACACACAGACACTTGCGCGCGCGCCCACACGCGCCCCAACGCGTGCGCATGCGCACTGTTACACACGCACGCACCGCGCGCACCGTGCTTGATTCCAAACTAAGTACGAGGGCTCCCGCAAAGAATCCAGGCGTGCGCTTTGCAGTAGGTCAGTCGCGCAACTCACGTTTGAGGGCGCCGTTTTGTTTACGCATCTACGCCTGCTGTTAGAAACAACGTCATCGCCCTTTGAAAGATCTGCGTCCACATACCTACAGTACATCATTATATTACACCACTGCGCTCTACTGCGTTTTTTGCGCCACGCTACACTACAGTACGTTACACTCACACATGTGCGCAGACACATGGACGCGCAAACAGGTTGATGCTGTCTGCCCCCAGTCCTCAATCTCTGCGCGGCTGACCGCTGCCTGTCCACTGAACAGCTCTACGTGGTCGCTCGGCCAGTTCCAGTTCAAGCCAGGAAGAGCGAAGATCAGCGCAGCCAGCACTGACAGGACCTCACAACCCTCTATTGTGACCAGCTGCCCTGCCCTGAAACAAAAACCCGGGCTTGGACCAAAGCCAAATTGGAACCCTTCATCTCCAAGATTGACACGCGAACAAATTGCAAAGGGCGCGTTATAGTGTGAAAAAGGAATAGTTGCAATCGTTCATTCGACAGGCCACCTGGTCACGTTGCGGCATTACCGTTCCGGGTGAAACTAAACTCCGCAAAGGGGAGCTAAACAAGTCATTTCAGTGTCCGCTCAGCGTTGCAAACAGGCCCTTATCAACTGGGTGGGTGGGGTGGCCTTAGTTCACAGAAAAGCCTGCGAAAGGCCGGTGGTTGTTGTAACCGCTGGACTTGCGGCTGACACATGGTGACACATTCTTCATGCCCCAAACTGGTGTTTGCTCAATCTTGGTCACTCTTTTTGGTTGACGCGGCCCATTTGTGTTTCGGTTGACCCTTCAAAACACCCAACATTGAACCTAAGCAGGCGCAACATGAATGAAGGTTTTTGTTCACCGCGACGTTCCCCCTACAAAACCCACTTTAAAAAAGGAAGCTCTCGCTTAGCTTTTGGACACTGGCCTGCGGGGCCCCCAGCAAAGATAGTCCGTGCATGGTCCACTTGCGCTGCTTGTCGCGCATCGAGCGGGCCGGCTGCGGACTCACGAGGCTGAGCGGGACTCTCTTCGCATCCCTGAGCGTCTGCTTTTTGATGGGCTTCTTGGCTTTTCTGGGGCCCATTGCCAGCAGGGGAGCGCGGCAAGGCGCCAGGCCGACTGGCGCTGCTTTTTGAGCGAATCAAGGGCGTCATAAACTTTCAGCACACATATCAGTGCCAGGTAGGTGGTGGTCCTTGGCTGGCCCTGACACTCTTTTGGGTTGGGTTGCGCAGAACCTGCGCATCCGGCCTCTGAGGCTGGCGAGCGCCAACCAACATGCAGATCAACCTGCGCAAGCCGGAGGACTGGTCAGCGTGGGCGTTGGCTTCAGTAAATTAAATCTACATTCTTTCGAGCCCGCCTCCCCAGTTGATCTGAATGAATTGCAGACGCCGCGAAAAAACGGCTGGTGGTCACGGGCGCTGCAGTGCTGCTCAGATGCGTGCTCACAACGCGCAGAGCTTTCCAGAGGTTGCAGCTAACAAGTGGAGGTACGTTTAAAGGGTTTTTAAATAAAGGCTGCGAACAAATGGCAAGCTCTGGAAAGCCGCATTCAGTGTGAAGCGAGTAGTATGGTTTTCCACGGACTTCCATTGCACCATCGTAGCCTGTTAGCCGAATTGCATTCTCGCAATGACGAACTGACCCCTCAAGCTGCAAGCTTTGGTGACCGCTGCAAACGTTAAGGTTCTTTGTTGGAAACAGAACTAGGCAATTACAATCAACCTTGGTGCAAAGCTTGCTTTCACCCAGCAGCATCCCAGTGAAGAGCAACTTCAGCAAATCTCTCGGTGAAATGAAGAAATGGTGTTAGTTCTGTTCTTTTTGCAACAGGTAGCACAGCTTGGTAGAAGTTGCTCAAAGCAATCACGGGCAGACAAATCCTGCCCGCGTGATTGCAACATCCCACGCTGCACAGGCTCCCCCGTGTTTTGAAAACGTGACCTGTCCAGTCGGTCCCTCGGACCCCTCAGCAACCCGCTTAACAAAATAAGCTTTGCTTCGGAGCAAAACTTCAACAGCAGCGCCTCCGGCGCTCAGTGTGTAACTATGCGCTCCATAGTATGAGTGATCGCGGAGGGGGTGGCTCTGAGGGGGAAGCATGGACACGTCATAGCTGGCATAGGTTTTCTTGTCGAAGTCAAACGTGTAGGCCTGCTTCTTCGCAGGCTTCAGGGCACCCTTCACCGGCTCCGGCCTTTTGAAGCTGGCTTTCTTGTCGTCGGTTTTTTTCGTTTTCTTGGCTGCTGCTGCCTGCTTGGGCGTCTCCTGTTTGCTCTGCTTCTGCTTGCTCTTCACGCGCTCCTGACAGAATTCTCACGCGGGGAACGTGCGGTGTCTGTGTGTGTGTGGGGGTGTGCGTTTGCGTGTGCGTCGTGCGCAAGCGCGTGCGTGCGTGGTATGTACGCGTGTGCGTGCTTGCGTGCGTGCGTGCGTGTGTGTGTGTGTGTAACGCACGTGCGTGCGTGCGTCTGTCTCTGTCTCTGTCTCTGTTTCTGCCTCTCTCTCTCTCTCTCTCTCTATCTCTCTTTCTATCTCTGTCTATCTCTCTCTATCTCGCTCTCGCTCTCGCTCTCTCGCCCTCTCTCTCTCTCTCTCTCTCTCTCTCTCTCTCTCTCTCTCTCTGTCTCTCTCTGTCTCTGTTTGTGTCTCTCTCTCTCTCTCTCTCTGTCTCTGTCTCTGTCTCTGTCTCTCCCTCTCTTATCGGTCTCTTTATGAAAAACCTGTACATAGTTGTGTATGTATGCGAGTATGTATGTACGTATGTATGTATGTGTGTGTGTGTGTGTATGTGTCCATGTGTATGTGTGTGTGTACAAGCAGGCTATCTGAATGTGTGTGTGTGTGTGTGTATGTGTGTATGTGTGTATGTATGTATGTATGCATGTATCTATGTATGTCTGTGCATGTATGCATGTACGCGAGTCAATGAATGTGTGTCTGTGTGTCTTTGCATCTGTGTATGTGTGCAGCTAAGTATGATTACGTTGTAGGTGTGTATCTTTGTAAGTGCATATGCGTGTGTGTGTGTAAGTAAATGTTTGCAGGTGTGAACGTATGTGTGTAAGTGTGTGTGTGTAGGTAGGTGTATGTGTGTGTGTGTGAGCGTCTGTGTGTGTGTACGTAGAGGTGTGTGTGTGTGTGTGAGCGTCTGTGTGTGTGTGTACGTAGAGGTGTGTGTGTGTTTGTGTGTGTCTGTGTCTGTCTGTCTGTGTGTGTGTGTGTGTCTGTGTGTGTCTGTGTGTGTCTGTGTGTGTGTGTGTCTGTGTGTGTCTGTGTGTGTGTTCGTGTGTGTAAAATGTAGGTGCGTACGTGTGTGTGCGTATGTTTTTGCGTGTGCGTGCGTGCGTGCGTGCGTGCGTGCGTGCGTGCGTGCGTGCGTGCGTGCGTGCGTGCGTGCGTGCGTGCGTGCGTGCGTGCGTGCGTGCGTGCGTGCGTGCGTGCGTGCGTGCGTGCGTGCGTGCGTGCGTGCGTGCGTGCGTGCGTGCGTGCGTGCGTGCGTGCGTGGGTGGGTGGGTGGGTGGGTGGGTGTGTGTGTGTGTGTGTGTCTGTGTGTCAGTGTGTGTCTGTGTGTGTCTGTGTGTGTCTGTGTGTGTCTGTGTGTGTCTGTGTGTGTCTGTGTGTGTCTGTGTGTGTGTGTTCGTGTGTGTAAAATGTAGGTGCGTACGTGTGTGTGCGTATGTTTTTGCGTGTGTGTGTGTGTGTGTGTGTGTGTGTGCGTGCGCTTGTCTGTGTGTACGAGTCAGTTCCTGCTTTTTACGCACGTGTGTAGATGCGCGTGTGAAGCTTCTCTTGTTCTTGTGTCGCAACGCATGCGTGCAAACACAGACAGGCGCGCGCGCTTTGAAGTAGCGAAGAGCCTTGAAGACGGGCTTGGGCGGCGTGGGCACCTCCGCAGCGCCGACAAAGGCAGGCGCCTTGCAGGCCGGAGTAAGCATCACAGCGTCGCCGCTAACCACGCCAGCGTTCTTCTGAGAAGGGCTAGCGCTGGACGCAGGCACGGTCGTAGTCGCATCATGAAAGGTCTGCTCTGCGTCGGCAGCTTCTGCAGCATCGCTCTCAGAGTCAGACATTTGACACGTCTGGCTCAGAGCTCTGTGGCGAACGGTCCAGCTTTTCGCTGCAGGCTTTCCAAGCCATCTGCCCGTCAGGGCCAACTGGGCGGCAGCACATGCAATTGCTCCAGGACCGGGGCGCGCAAGGTGACTTTGTGACGGAGTCGTCAGTGTAGGTGCTGTCGGAGTCAGAGTTGGAGGACTGCTCGCCCATGTCCTGGTCGCTGTCTGCATGGTCAGCGTGCTTGTCGCCGCTGCGCGTTGGCTCGGTCTCCGGGAGTGGGATGAGCTGCGAGCCCTTGCGCTGGTGCGTGGCAAAGCGGCGCCAGAACGCTTGGTAGCGCTCCAGCTGTCCATCTCCAGCTGCCTGTGGGACCGGAGCAGTTTGGGAAGAGCATGGAGCGTCGCCTGGGTTTGGAGCACTGCCTGGCCTCTTGCAGCTGCCGCTGCTCGCGCTGCCTGCTTCTTGGCTGCTGCTGCTAGTGCTGCTGCTGCTGCTCTCGGCCTCGCTCGCCTTGTCATTGCCCTCGCCGTCGCTTTTGCTCTCGTCGTTGCCCTCGTCCTCGCTAGCGCTCTTGCTCTCGCCGCCGTCCTCGTCCTCGCCAGCGCTCTTGCCGTTGCCCTCGTCCTTGCTAGCGCTCTTGCTCTCGCCGCCGTCCTCGTCCTCGCCAGCGCTCTTGCCGTTGCCCTCGTCCTCGCTAGCGCTCTTGCTCTCGCCGTCGTCCTCGTCCTCGCCAGCGCTCTTGCCGTTGCCCTCGTCCTCGCCAGCGCTCTTGCTCTCGCCGTCGTCCTTGTCCTCGCCAGCGCTCTTGCCGTTGCCCTCGTCCTCGCCAGCGCTCTTGCCCTCGTCGTTGCCCTCGTCGTTGCCCTCGTCCGCATCCCCGCCCTCGTCTGCGACGCCCGACTCAGCCTACAAGGTCGATGCACTCTCGCACGTGGAGCACGCTTACGAAACTAAGCCCGCACACACAGAAAACCAACCAACAAACACACAAACACAGGGACAGACAGACAGCCCAAGAAAGAAGAAAGAAAAGAAGAGACAAATAGAAATAAAAAGAAAGGAGAAAAGAAGGAAGGAAGGAAGGAAGGAAGGAAGGAAGGAAGGAAGGAGGGAAGGAGGGAGGGAGGGAAGGAAGCAAGCAAGCAAGCAAGCAAGCAAGCAAGCAATAAATAAAGAACGAATGACAGGGAAAAACAAACACAACCAAGCAACCACAAAACACAAGCACTAAAAACATGCACACACACACACACACACAAAAACCCAAAGACAACCACATCACCCAGCCAACAGAAGCACCACTAACCGACAAGCGCACAAATGTGCGCGCCTATGGAAAGAACCAACTGCAAACTACACTTTGGGTAGTAATGTAGACTAAGCCAAGACAAACGAAACTGATCCCCAACAAATGAAAACTACTCAGCGAACTAAAACAAACAATCGAAACCAGTTCAAGCCAGACAAATTTTTTAAGACTGCAAGCAAGGGACAGATCGCGCGGGAGATTTGACAAGAATGGTTTTCAGCTCGGCCACCTTGGAATCCATACTTCCGTTGCCTGGGCTGCGCCAAGCTAATTAATGTAGCAGCGCGGGGTGCTTTTTAGGGCTTGACCAGCCAAGACTGTTGTAGACAAGAAACTGTTGCGAAAGAGATGTCTCAAACTTCCCATCAGCTTCTTAATTCGCTTGGCCTCTGCCAAGGCAAGAGTAGCTTTGGTGTCCTCAGATGTAGGAACAAGGAGGCCCTCTTCCAAGAACTTGTCTAGCAGCAACAAGGCGTCCGCGACAAAAAAGCCGGACGGCACCTGGCAGCCCCGCAAATGCTCTGCAACGCGTGATCTCTAAAACGGCCTTGGCCGGCGACAGGAGGCATACCTCCTTCAACCACAGGAAGTTCTTAGACACGTCCTACACAAAAAGGTGAGGAACACGTTGCAACACCTTGCTCAAGATCCAACCCAGCAAGCGGTCCTGAAAGCTCGGCCGGGCAATTTCATTGCCAAGACTAATGATTTTAGCCCCTGGCGCCAGCCGGTGGCCCCGCACAATCTGCAATGCCCGGTCAGGCGTCGCATTCAGCCAGCTTGTTGCCAGCTCCTCCTTATCAGCAACGCACAGCACGTTTCAAAGGAACGGACTTGCGCCAGGGCTCGACCATGTTCAGCGTCCATGGAATGCGCCCCGGCCCTTAGCATCAAGGACATGACTGGTTGCAGGGACCCTCGGACAATTACTACAAGTTTGAACGCTGACAAGTAACGGGTTGAGCGCCAGGTCGAGCCCCCCAACTCCGGAATGCCATGCTTGTTCCCGGCAACAACAGCCATGGCTTGCTGCCGCACTAAGTTCGCGAAACCCCAGAGGCTGACTAAAAAGGCAAGCGGACACATACGTTGCCAATGAGCATCCTGCGCTTTCTTCGAGTTCTCGGGCCCACTGCAAGGCTTCCAAAGAATTTGGGTTGTGTGGGCCAAGGACCAAGGAAACCCTGGCTAAAAAGTAACAGGACCCGTCTGAAACGGTTACAACAAATCACAAGGTCTTGCGTCCCAGAAATCACAAATGAGCCATTGTGTTTCAAAAGGGCCAAGCGAAAACAAGCTACGAAAATGAGAATCGGAACCATCGAATCGGAACCATAGATGTCAGACAGGCGCCTAAGACTCCTCAAGCCAGAACCCCTCCCCCAAGAAACGAAAGCAAGCGCGTGGTGGGTGTTCCTTTGCGTCTTGGCGCAGGACACCAGCTTCCGCGCCTTCTTTGCGGAAAATTGGCGTCGGGATGCTGGGAGCAGCCTCCCTCCAAACCCCGTATTTGCCAAGTGCGGGAATAAGTTCCAAACAGTTAAAAGGCAACAGCGGGGAGAACCGTCTGTGGGATCCTAAAAGAAAGATGTCAACACCCTGGGCTTCCTAGAGTTTCCCGCAAAAGAAAGGCTTTGCGTGGGATCCAGTTTCATGATGTTTGTTCAAACTTGTAGTACCTGCAATCTGCGACGTTGCGCTTGTTCCCCCCCCCCGCACTGGGTTGTGTATTTGTTGCCGGTAACGGTGCTCTGTGTGGCCCTTGGATCCTACTGATGTACACCGAATGGATGTATTGACCAAGTCTCTGGTAAATAGATCTGTGAAAAATGTTGTGAGCGCGTCGCAAGTTGTTTCATCTCCAGCGCAATATCTGCGTAGATGAGGTGGGGGTGAGCGAGACTAAGTGGAGTTCAAAAACAAAGGGCCTTTTGTTCATCTACAGCAGAAAAATGTTTCATCACCCAGCCTGCCCGACCTGAACTGCAAAACTAGAAGCAAGAACAATGCGAGCGTGCTGTTTTGGCTCCTTTCGCTTTGAGCACGCCCCGTGTCCTTCCAAGAAAGGACAGCCCTTTGCAGACATTACGGGTCGGCTCTTCCAGCCACATGGGCCTGCAAACGGCAACTGAGCATTCGTGAAGTTGTCGTTAGGAGCGCAGTTGCCCAAAGGACAACTTTGGATTCTCTCGGTGTTGGGTTCTTCTTTCACCTGGGTTTCCCCCCCTGTTCAACGCGTCACGACTGCCGGTTTGCCTCGATCTGGAGGCTGCACGCTTTGGCTGCCCCAAGGACGGGCCATATTGGCCACAGTTTGGAGAAAGTGGCTGCGGCTGACTCTGGGTTCCCTGAGGTCCCCTTGGGGGTTTTGGGGAATCCCCCGCCGGGTTGGTCTTCCCCCCTCCGTGGTCCTTTTTGGGGATTTCCGGGGGTTGACATTTGGGTCCTGTTGGGCTGCATGTGGCCTGCCTGCCCCATTTGCACTCGGCATCCTGTGGGGTTGGAACATGCGTGCAGTGTGCCGCGGTTGGGTCCCGGCCGTTCAATAGGAGGCTCGAACCCCCCCATTTTCATCATGGCTAGGGTCTCTGCAAAGTTTCTTTTGCGCCCGCCTTACACTCGTCTTTGGGACCGCATTCCAAGGGTCCTGTGGGACACGTTGGCGGATGAGTCCTTCTCCCCGAGACAGACGGACGGGGAGCTGCTGGTTCTGATGTGCCTGCGCCATGGCACGGCAGAGGAAGGGAGGCAGCTGGGCGGGGAGCCGGCCATCCGCTTCGCTCAGATCCTGGAACTCTCGGGCATTCCGGTGGGCCAAGATGACCAAGTGGTACCAACGGACTACTTCAACGGCCTGGTGGCGTCGGCGGCGGGCAGGCTTCCCCAGCCTTTGTCCGCGGCGGCCTTTGGGATAGCCTATGGTTCCTCCTCATGGCGGCTACGGATGGCAAGCCGAGCGAGAATTTTTCCCCGCTGGAGAATGAATGGGACCGCCAGGACCAACTGAGGTGGTTCTCGCGAGATGACCCGCCCCCACTCCAAAAGCCGGAGCTTCTGAAGTGGAGGCACTGGCGGCCCGGGAAGATCAGGGAAATGGAGCCCACGACCCAGAGAGCGCTGGAACTCCATATGCGCGGGAAATGGGCGGAACGGCTCCTTGCCCCTTTGCGGAGCACATTGCATACATGCAGGACATCCTGGGGGAGGACTTCCGCAAGGAGGCATTGGACCTCTTGGGGGACAGCAGGTTCCGGACGCTCAGGCAACATTGCCTGGTTATGAGAGTCTCCGCAAGAGAGGCTTCACCGCCATTCCTTGGCAGGAACGACATGTCCGCTCTCTCCTCAACCAGCTCGCCGATGAGGAGGTCACCCCGTGTAAGTTGCGGCAGGTGTGGAACACCCTCAAGTGGTTCTCAAAGACCTTCGGATTGCTGAAGGTAGATGAGCTCCATCGCCTCAAGTCCAAGAAGAGCTCATTGGAAGAGGCGCTCACGGACACGGTCACCAGGCCACAGCGTAAGGCGGTGGTTCCCAGCAAAGAGGTCATTTGGGCTCTGGAGGAGGGGGCCGGCTACGATTGCCTGGGTGCCACCGGCCCCGGCACGCAGGAGGCCCCGGGAAAGAGCAGACACGAGGTGCTGGACGCTTTCATCCTGGGTTTCGCCCGGTTCCAGGTTGGTTGCAGCACTCGCTTCAATGACCTCCAGCACGTTCACCCCAAGGACCTTATCCACACCAGCAACACTGTGGAGCTGAAGGCCTGGCAGACCAAGACGGTCTCTGCAGCACGAATCAACCGCAACCCGGTCCCCTTGATTGCTCCGAAGTACAGCTTCACGGGAATCCCCTGGTGGACTACCTGGGTGGCCTCGGTAAGGCGGTTGGTATCCGAGGAGGCATTCCGGGACATGGATTACTTGCTCCCGACGGTGAGCAAAGACTTTGCAGGGCTGATCCCGCGGCCTTCCACACCGGAAAGGGCTCTGAGGTGGCTCAAGGATGCTATTCTCCGTCGGGGTGTCACCCCGGGGTTGGTGAAGCCGCTGTCGTGGCACTCGTTCCGGGTGTTCATCCCGGACTGCGCCTTCCAGATGGGGATCCCCCGGGAGCGCCGCATGTACCTGGGCAACTGGCTCACGGAGAGCACGGCAGATGTCTACGTGCGGGAGAAGCGCAACGTGGTTGTGGAGATCTGGGGCCAGGTAGCGCAGAAGGTCCCCAACCTGAACCTCGGGCCAGGCAGGGAACGCAGGGAGGACTTGAATCACCCGGACTGGGCGGACCCGCTCCCGCCGCCAGCAGTGGACATCACGGACGCAGGACCGGAGGGCCACGAGGACCAACTGAAAGGGAAGGGGAGGCATCCCCTTCGGTACCCTCAGGGAGCGCGCCATCGACTCGCTCATGGTCAGTGGTGGAACACGGACCCAAGGACACACCAGTGAAGGCTAAGGACCTGTTTCCCGCCACACCGGACCTCCCCCTTCGGGTGGTGGCGGCGGTCAAACGACACAGGCAACGCCGGCCAGTCCGGTGTGGTTGGCGACCGGCGGCTTCTAAGGTCCAGGAGCTCTCGGTGCTGGACTACATGACGGAGCAGGAGGCCTATGGCAAGTGCGAACGTTGCTTCAAGAGGCATGGCTTCGGCGGACTGGGCCTACCGTTGTGCCCCCGGCCCTGGCGACCAAGGGGATGGGAGGCCCGGAGTGGGGCTCTGGCCAGGGCCCTCAGCACAGACTGGCATCCTTCCGAAATGGCGGGTGTGCCAGACTGTCCTTCAAAATGGCGCTATCAGTCTGCACACCCGTTCTTCAGTTTTTGAGATTGTGAGTTGGGTGGCCCATGGGGCCCACCCAGCCTTTGTCATCTGACAGGGGAAGATGAGTCCCTGGCACCAACACACTGCTCGGATAAAAGAGTTATCGCGTGCCGGTGTGTGGTGCCGTTTGGTTAGCTTGCATACACTTTGTTAATGTTGAAACGCATGTGGAAACATGAACTGTGTTGGCAATGCTTGACCACAATGGCGCATGCCATTTTGGCTCAAGCTTTGCCCTGGGTTCTTTGAACCCAATTTGTGTGAAGGTCAGAGGTCATGGCGGCCAAACCACCGGAGGAGATCCCAGTGGAGTTCAAGGAGGACGTGGCAAAGTTGCACAAGCCACTGGCGGCCATCCTGGTGGGGAAGGAGATCCCGGAAGACCTGGCGGATCGCTGGGACACCCCGGCGGCGGCTAGGGAGAATGGTCCCCGGGACCTGGGATTCCGGGATGGGGAGAACGGGTTCAACGCCCAGACCTCGGCCTTCACGGCGATGCGCCTCCTTCAGGCAGTCCGGGTGGCAGCCAGCTTGATCAGGGGGGGCAACCAAGGTGATCACCCGGCGGGCCAGGCGGGCCCGACAAAGGCGCCCTTGGAGGTCCTGTGTGACAGGCGCCAGCTGGAGGATGCTTACGTGGCCACGCGTGACGCCGAAGCCGAGGTTGGAGTTCCAAGGGAGTGATGGCTACCTCAAGAAGCAGTGGCGCATGATTGCCAAGGGTGAGCTGGGCTACATCCCGGCAAAACACATCGTGAGCGCGCTCCCGGAAGAAGGGGAACGCCCCTCATCCACCCACAAGAAGATCACGCTGGACGGCTGGGACAGGGAGGATGAAGAAGAGGTGAGGAGCCACCCTACATCCCGGCGCCAGCTGGAACGTTTGCACCTAACCTTCAGGACGACGCTCCTGATGTGCACGGCAGCACTGCCACAGTTGGCAACCTGAAGGTCACCAAGGCGGAGCTGGATGATTGGTATGCCTGGTTCTATGGGGAAGACATCGCCGGCAGGAAGCCTTCCCCGAGCGACACCACCTTGCTGTTTGCAGAGCGCAATGCATGGCGCAAGATCTCTCCGATGCCCTCAAGAATATCAGGGGCGACTTCCTCTTCTGGCAACGGGAGGTCTATGAGCACCTCAACAGGGCGCCGGGGAAGAGCAAGGGCAAGGCACCCAAGGTGTGGCAGACTCAGTGGGAGAAGCCCAAGAAGGGGGGGAAAGGCTCCTGGCCCTCGGGGCCGACCCGGTCCAAACCGAAGGGCGGCAAGGGGAAGTCCCCCAACACCCCCTCGGTTCCATGGCCGGACCACTGGGCTTTCAAGAATCCCAAAGGGGTGGCGTACTGCAGAGATCATCACCTCCACAACAAGTGTTCGGGATCTTGCGGCCGATCGTCAGGAAGGATGGGTGGGTGTGCGATGCCCCCCCTTCGAAGCATGTGCCACAGGCATGCCCTCACCTTCCCAAGTGACAGGAGGCCACTCAGGGTGCCATAGGCCCCGTGGCTTCCCGGTCTCAGTTGGGACCACAGGCCACCAGTGCGAGAGTGCACACAGAGGGGGTGAGCCAACCCCACCAGAGCCACAGCGGAAGGCAGACAGAGCGGGGGAGGCCAGGACGGCCTCAGATGGGAGGGGACTTCTCCAGGGTGCCACCGGCCCCGGAAGCCCCTCCACCGAGGAAGAGGAGCGGTCCCAGCCAGGGCACTTTCCCCCGCACCCACCGAGGCAGTGGGAAGACCCCCCAGAAAGACCCAGAGGTGAGGATCCGCCCGGCAAGGGGCGTTCCAAGACCGGGAAGCGGGAAGAACCGCCAGGGCAAGCAGCAAGCCCAGGGACAGATGACGGGAGGGTCAGACAAAGGACGCACGGAATCCCTAGGGGGGGGCAAGCCCCACCAGAAAGACTGAGGCTCAGACTGAGGTGGACACCACGGCCGGTGTCGGAGTCATCAAAGCCGTCCCTCATCCTGCTGTACGCTGGGAAGGATGATGCGGGGGCCCTGCATTCTTACCTCCAGCCTTCTCGGAGTACATTTGGGCGGTGGACATCAGGCGGAAGGGTGGAGACCTTGGCATGCTGGGCGAGGAGCCGTACTCCACGATGTGCTCCATGGCCATGGCGGGCAAGGTCGCCTTGGTGGGGGGCGGCCTCAACTGCAGGGGCCGCAGGTGGGCTCCTCCTTCTTGGAGCACCCGATGGACCCAATGGAGTGCAGGAAGAGCCCGAGCGCAGCGAGGTGCTCATCGATCTGGGTCACACGGGCCTACATTCAATGGGCGAGCGCACTCCACCACTCCCTCATCAAGTTTGACGAGTGCCGCCTGGGCCAGGTGGTTGTGAAGTCCACGACATTGTCAACGGACCTTCCCCTTCACCATTGGCATGATCTGCGTTGCAACCACGGGGCTCACCCCAGGGGAAAAGCTCAACTCCAGTGACCTCAGCCGGCACCCGGAGCAGATGATGCAGGGCCTCGCAGCGGCCATCCCTTGCCGAGCGGGACCCGTCCTGGAGGCGCTGAGGCCGGGGGGCACGGCGCCCCAGGCGAACCCAACGACCCCCCCGAGGCGGCAGAGGGAACCTTCTCCCAGCACGCCGGGGGACAACAAGCGCCAGTCCCGGAGGCTGAAGGCTGGCCAACAAGCGTTGGCAGGACTAACCTTGGGTTCACTTCCGGTCTCGGCCTCGGACAATCCGGAGGTCCGGACACCGACACAGAGGACTGGCGAGACGGACGAACTGGGGGGGGGAACTCTTTCCCCTGAGCCATGGGCACACCATGGCATGGAGATCTCGGATCGGCCCACCATCCTGCCGATCACGCACGACCCCAATCTCTCCGACAAGGTCATGTACCTCCAGATGGCCTTCAAGCAGCGCCCCCTAAGGGACGGAGGAGGAAAGCCCTCATTGGGACGGTTGGCCCCATGGACCCGGCCACTGTCCAAAGCAGCAGCGATGGGGGCCAAGATCTGTGTCCTCACTTCGCCATGGGGGGACAAGCTCCAGGAGTCGCTCTCGTTGGGGGATGGGTCACGGACCCACCCCTGACCTCGCCGGGCATCTGGCCACTCAAGAAGGAGCTGAAAGGGGAGGAGCCGGAGTTCCAGGAACTCCCTCACCCAACGGGCAGGGGTAACTACCCCTCGGCGGATCACTTCAGCGAGCGCATCCGGGGCACATTTCTGGAGGTCCCCATGGGCATGGTGGAGGGCCCCTTCAGTAAGGTGGAGGCAGCATCGCGCTGTGGGGACCTTTGTCCCGGCCCCCTGGCGGGCATCGACGAGGGGGACAAGATCCGCACGATCTACGATGGCTCGGTGGGAGGGGCCAATGACACCATCAGGAACCAGACGGTGGAAAGGACGACGGCTCCGACGGTGCTGGATGGGGTCCAAGCTCTTCATTGGCTACATGCGGCAGCTGCGGAGGGACCCCCCTCTCAGGCCCCGAGAGGGGGGTCGTCAAACCTCCACCTGGGGGCTGGTTATGGCCGGAGCCGGGCACCAGGTGGGTGCTGCTCAAGGCGGACGTCACCAAGGCCCACCGGAGAGTGAAGGTCCTCACGAAGGACTGGCGGTTCCAGGTGGCTTCACTGAAGGAAGAATGGTGGGTGAACAAGGTAGGCACATATGGCATGGCCAGTGCCCAATCCTACTGGGGACGCCTGGCAGCCCTTCTACTCCGGGTCCTCTACGCACTTTTCCCTCAAGTGGATTGGAACTTCGTCTTTGTCGATGACTTCCTGTGGCTGCTTCGAAGCGAGGGGGCAGTAAACTTGGCGGTGGCGCTGCTGGCAACACTCCTGGCCTTGGGCACCCCGCTTAGCTGGAAGAAGACGCATTTGGCGGAGGTTAACACGTGGCTGGGATTCGTGGTCCACCCGAACATCCCGCAGGTTCTCATGGCAGCCAACAAACACATCCTGGTTATGGAGGTTTTGCAGACCATGGTGGAAGGGCAGGCGATGCACTCAAAGGACATCGAGAAGGCCCTGAATCGCATCCAATGGGCGACGGCTGCATGTCCGCTGGCGAAGTCGATGCTCCAGCCACTTTGGGCCTGGAAGATGGCCACCACCACGGTGGGGAAACCCCCCAAGGTGGTCAGGATGCTGGCGTTCATGCTGCGGTTCCTCTTCAACACGCCTTTCGTCCAGTACTCCCCTTACTTGCCGAAGTCCTCTTGGTGGGGTTGCAGCGATGCTAGCGCCTCGGACGAAGGACTGGCATTTGTGGGAGGTTGGTGCTCCAACAAAGTGGAGCCGGAAAAGAAGGAGGTGTACTGGTTCCACGAGCAGATCCACGTGGAGGAGTACCCTTGGGCTTTCAAGAATGGGGATCCCAAGCGGAGGATTGCGGCTCTGGAGATGCTGGGCACGCTCTTCCTCTGTAACATGATCCTCACGCACCAAGGCCCTCTGTCCTCCCGGGTCCGACTCCCGGTGGGCAGTGACAATCAGGGCAACGTCATGGCGATGCTCAACCTTGGATCCAAGAAGCCCTACACGGCGGCGATCCTGATGGAGCTGGTCTTCCTGCTCCACACCCATGGCAAGCAGGAACTCTGCGAGGAGTTCGTTTTTCTCCCGCGTCTCCTGAATGGAGATGCATTTGATCTTAGCGTGGGCCCACCCATGCTCCCGTGACCGGAGCCGGTGGGCGACTCACTTCCCCTGGTGGCAGACCCCCTGTGGCCTGGGTGCCACGGGCCCCGGCTCAGGGCGCTATCAGTCTGCACACCCGTTCTTCAGTTTTTGTGAGTTGGGTGGCCCATGGGGCCCACCCAGCCTTTGTCATCTGACAGGGGAAGATGAGTCCCTGGCACCAACACACTGCTCGGATAAAAGAGTTATCGCGTGCTTGTGTGTGGTGCCGTTTGGTTAGCTTGCATACACGGCCCGAAAACAAGCAACAGACACTTTTAGTCTCAAGCAAGACTTTCGGCCAATTTGCCACGGGAAGAGCTGGAAATACGTGGGTCTACTTACGAGTACCTAGACTTACCAATGCTTGCTCTGGTTTTTATCTTAAGACAAAGCTGCAATTGGTCATTGTTCTTCATCAAGCAGGAAAGCGTTAGTTGGTGATGACGGCTACTGAGGTGGATGCAGCCTCCGAAAGGTCTCATGTTTGGGAGCGCGTGAGAAGTTTATCGTTTTGAGTTTCATCATCACGTCGATTCTCGTTTGCTTTGAAGCTTGGTTTGATGCTTCCACACGCATTGGCCATTGCAGGCCATGACACATATGCAGTAGGAGGGTGGCCCCTCTCTTCCCCAGCCTTGTTCTAGGCATCCAAGTGTGCAGTCTGTGCTTGTCTTGGCAGAGTCAGCCAGATAAAATGATGCAATAACGTCCGTGATTCACGACCTGAAAGGAAGTTCATGCTGAATTAAGTTTGTCAGATGAATTCCACCAGTTGCATGTGGCACCTGGTACGGAGAGATACCTGGGATGTGGGGAGAGTGGCATGTGCAAACTTCAGTCTTTATCTGGCTCCTCTCAGCACAGTCTCAAGCGTCCTTTTCTTTCCCACTACTGGGTATGCCAATGCCTTTTGCTCACGCATCTCCATCCCTACGCCAGGAGATGGAGCGCATGGGGCCTGGGCTTGGACCTTATTGCCACATGGGATCAAGATCACCTTGAAGCTGTGGCTTGCGATGTAGCCCTATGGATCGCAGTTGTCCATGTTTGCGTACGATGACATGGCCTTCAGACACTCTGCGAACTCGTTGCGACCATTTGCCGAATAAGCGCTAGCGGCTTGCCTCAAATGGGCTAGGCGCGTGTCCGGTCCGGAGAGCTGCTCCGAGGTTCCCAGGCGCCGTGAACTCTGGGAATGGCGGCAGCTGGAGCCTCAGAAAGCTGCAGCTGGTTGAGCTTGGTCTCGCTTTCTTTTGACTTTGAACGAATGCGAACGGAAGATGTACTGGGCTGAACTGAAGCAACCTCTTAGCAGTCGACGGCTTGCTATGTGCAGTGCTTTGTTCAACAGCAAGCGCGAGCAGAACACCGATAAGCACTTATATACGACCGAGCCCTGTCGAAGGAGTCCCAGATCGCAGGTATTGTTTCAAGTTTCAAGTCTTGTCATCACACCGACAGAATATGGTGTGATACATGGTTGCGGGAAATGGGAGGGTTTGGTGCATGGTATCAGGCAAATCTCCTTGAAAGTGGCATGCGTAGTAGGGATGGCCCATTCCAGTATCACAGAAAGGTGTATCATCTACCATGACCAAGTCACATCGCTTGGATGGTGCTTATTTGGGACCTAGAACAATCCGTCCAAAGCTGGACACCAAGAGGAAGCGGTTGGATGCTCACAAATCAAAATCAAGCCAGATCGCATGGATCCATGTTAACAGGAGCTTCCTATTTTTGGAAGACCTGTGCTCAGGTTTCAGCTGCCAGACCTTCTCCTTTTCCTCTCGCATGGGTGCGGAGCCCTGGGCGGGATGCATGCTTTTGTGGTGTTTCAACAGAAATTGGGGGCATCCTCAGAGTGGTCCAGCACGCAGTTCAAACAATGGTGTGCCAACATGTTTGTAATCTCTTTTCGGAAGACTTTCAAATTAGTGTGTGTGTGTGTCTCTCCTGAAATTGGGAACATTCTGAAGGAAAACGCGGATCAAACAGGTGTTCCACAAATTCAAGGCACTCTCGTGTTGGAGTCCTCAAAGGAACCCGTAGAGACTGGAATGGGCGAAGTACATCGCATGGCTCAGCGCATGTAGAACAGCCACGATGAACACTAGCAAAGCAGGTCCTAAAGCCTCTCCCCCTCCCCCCATTTCGCGCATCAAAAAGGGATTCTATACCAAAGGCTCAGCGTTCTAGCCCCAATGCCCCAATGTTTCTTCGGCAAGAGTAGAGAGTTGGTGTTGTTTGTTTGCGTTCCGGCTAAGTTGCGATTGTGTGTGTGTCGAGACAAAACACGAGGCTATGGCTTCAGCTCAGCCAGGCATGCCAGCACAACTGCCTCGGCCGAGCGGCAAGAAAGAAGCAAACGCGATACGTCCGGACTTTGTACTATCCGTGTACTCGTTGAAATTGGTGAATTTATTTGTGCCATCAAAGACTTCCCATACTTTATTTGCTCTGACTTGTGCTGGAACCAGAGTGTACAGTTCCTTGCAGGCCAGACTTGCTACTTGATGATATTTGCGCGTATTTCCGAGAACGCACCTCTGCTGAATCACCGCTGTCAAACGGAGATTGAGCTGCCGAACGGTGCTTGGAGATCCGAGAACTAGGTGTCTACTGACACGTTGTAGCTTTGGATCCTGAGTTAAAGCGCGCTTGGCACATGGCCCCTTGTACTTGAAGGTTGCGGTGTCCAGCTGGAGCTGTCAAAGAGGATTTATTTCGCAATTACACACGAAATTAAACGTTCGCGATGTTTGAGTTTGAGCTCCCAAAGTGTACTTTGTGGCACTGAAAGGAGAACGACCCAACAATGATAGCGCCCGTAGGGTTCAAAAGATCTTGTGCGTGGTGGTTATTATCAGGTTCACAGCTCCACTTTGGGTTTCAGGCAACATAGTGAGACTGTTTTGGTGTGATATTGCAAACGTGACCAGACGGCAAGTTGCTTTTGAAGATCTAGTGCTTCGGCTATGATTTTATTTGATTGGAGAAGAGGAGTGT
>CAUJNA010001569.1:42500-47500 GCA_963377175.1 Effrenium voratum
AGCGCTGTTCGGCCGGTGGAAACACCAAGTCGCGTGCTCCGTGTTTTGCCGTTTTTGTTGTTTGATGGTGATAGATTCCCTTTAAAACCACACGGGAAAATAAAAATAGTCTTAACCCAATGGCAGTCCTTGTGGTTTTTCTGTAAATTGCAGACAGTTGGGCACAAGGAAAGAACACACCGACTAAAGACTTAGGAACTGCCAAGTAAATGTTGGTGTCCGTTGCAACCTGATACTATTGCCCACAATGAACCATGGGGGGAATGACCTCCCCCAAGCCAATGAGTTAACATGTGCCATGAATCTCGGTCTTCTTCGTTTGGTTTCACAGGTGTTCATGTTTTAACTGGATTGCGAAGTTGCCGGTGGTAATCCCCATGCACCAAACGGACCAAGCTCCAAGTTGTTAAGCTGGGAGGGAACTTAAGACAAGCTACATTTATTGCAGGGTTTGCGAGCAACCGGAGAGTCCTTGCACAGCCTCGCCACTTGGAATGCGACTCTTCAGGTGATTGGCTTCGGACAGTTACTAGATTGGAATCCTCATGGGAAAATCACCTGCTTGGCGTGTAGCTTCGCAGAAATTGAAAGAGCTGGTTAGCAGTTGGACCGTGACTGATATGAGCTAGCTGGTTGTGTCTCGGAAGTATTTCCCCCTCGCGCACAGCCGGATGTAGAGGATAGGCTTATCTCAGAAGGAATGCTTTCCACGCGGTCGCCCTTGTCAAATTCCATAGTGAGTCCGAGGCCATAAAATGGGTAAAGACCTACAATTGGAGGCTATAAAACGGGATTGTACAAATGTGGCGTTTTGTTCTGATCAAATAGGTTGCGCTTAAATATCAGCTACCCCAGTTTCCAGGACTTGTCTGCCGCGCACAAATTTGCCTGACTCCTACTGTGAACATTGGGCGCTTTAGTCTGTTCTGCTCATACCATCAGGTCGGGCGACGGTGGCCCCTTTTTGGTCAAAGGTAGAATAAGTGTCGGCAATGTTTGATGATTTGTTTTGCTTAGGAATCGTTTGCCCGCAGCCAGGGGCTTGTGCACTAGGGGGCTGTCCACGCCTCTTACTGGGTTCCACGCCTGTTTATGGTCGTTCCACGTTTTGTCCATGGTTTGTCCACGGCACATGCTTCTCAAAGAACACCGTGTTTGCGTTCCAATGCTTGGACCGGGCGCATGAAGCCCATGACTTGATGAGTGAAGGCAAAGAAACAGCGAGCGCAACAATGACAACTTGCACACACTATCCAGCCGGCAAAGAGGGTTTTGAACGCACCAGCAGGTTCTGCAGGATTCGGTTCCAAGATAGTCCAATCGATCCACATGAAGTAGCCGGGCCCGGTGCATCGTGTTCAAGCATTCCTGGTCTTCGCTCAAACTTACTTTCCATACCAAAGTTCACTTTCGCTAATATGGCTCTACAAGGCTCAAAGCCTTCCATCTCTCCCAATTCCCAGTGCAAAAAAATCGACATGTTCAACCAACAACCTGAGCCGATTGAACAACTGTGCATTGAGATTT
Organism: Effrenium voratum; assembly: GCA_963377175.1. Taxonomy (NCBI): domain Eukaryota; class Dinophyceae; order Suessiales; family Symbiodiniaceae; genus Effrenium; species Effrenium voratum. Next base: position 44,028 of record CAUJNA010001569.1, read on the forward strand.
CCGATTCAGCAAACAACTCATACTTGGCCAGTCAAATGATGCCTTCGACCCTTTATTCCTTTTTATCTTCGAGGGACATAACCAGTAGGTGGTTTGCGCAGTTTATGGTCTAGACACATACAAGTATGGTCGAGGACGCCCATGATAGGTCTGAGATATGTTGGTTGCCGTTGTGGCGATTGCCAGTCCGAGCAGGCAGTTTCGCCAGCTTTAGGATACCTGGGATATCGTTGAGAAGGGATCTGCAACTAGGGGATGCTGCGTGTTTAATGGGCGCCTAGGCGCCCGTACTGTCAGAATAAACCCAGCTTAGCAGTTCAATTAATGCCGGGCAAGCTTTGCATTGCAAGTAATTAGCACATGAGTGGTGGACGCAGGAGTTTCATCTCAATGGAAGGATGCGGGCTTTGACTGCCGAAAAAGAGGGTCCAGCGCCGAAATCCAGGGGTTGTTCACACACGGTGGCCCTTTCCGCCATGCAATGCTCTCCTGTTCGGGATGCATAAGTATTGACAACGTGTCTTAAGGATTTGGCAGGGCAACCACTTTCCACACGGTGTGCAAAGGAGGTGTGCGCAAGACGAAACAAAGTATGCCAAGCTCAGCCGAATACATACATGCTGCTGGACCTGAGCGATCCTACGCTGCACATTCACTGTGCGTATTTCCGAGAGACTCAGTGACTTACCTTGCAATGGGCACAATGGACATCATGTCGCTATCACAGATGGCAGTTTCAGTTGCGCTGACGCAAGAGCCCACAGTCTGCGCAAATCCTCAGCGAGGGCACAGGCGCAAAGCCTGAAAAGCGGCACAAGCGCTGATAGCCACGCGTGTCACAGACGTGGCGCTCACATAGACGCGTTGGCACGTTGGCGCGTCGTCAGCGCAAACCGGCCCCCTTTTGACAGCGCCCGGCCCAGGGCTTTGCCCGGATGCTCGGAGACGCCAGAGGCGCGCAGCGCCGCGAGCGGGCTTGCCTTCGGGCTCTGAGTCTGTTTTGGGATATGAGGCCGTGAAGCAAGCATCCTGTTGACCTCCCTAGAAACGCTTGTTTTTTGTAGTGACGGGGGAGTTACGCCACTTTGTAGGCAACCTATTGTTTCAATGAATGGGCGCCGCAACACTGCAAAACGCATGCGTGCATCTTGTAGAGGCTACAAGTTGAGGGGTTGTGCTTGGGTCGGTCATTTTGTAGAAGTCTGGTTGGTAAGTTTGGCATTCTGTAGAGCTTGGGCCTGGTTGAATCCATTTGGAACACCTTAGTAGGATTGAGAGCCAACTCGCCCGCTACAAGGTTGGCTCCGAGAATGTAGATCCCTAACTCAAGGGACAGCGCGTCGTAGTGACCGCTTGGAAGAAGCGAAAAGCGCCCCGTCGAATTCAGGGACGCATTTTGTAGCTATGATGTTCTCCAAGCCGCCTCATCTTGCACCCAAACCTTTTTGCGAGAGGGCTGCTCCAACCCCACCTTTTAAAATCACAGGGGGCTAAATAGCTCTGCTTGGGTGGCAAAAGCGATCCTTCGTTGCTTCCTCCACCTGAACATTGTTGGCTCGAGATGCCCTTTGCCAGCGGGAGCTGGCAGAAACGAACGTCATGCTACTTTGAAGGTCATGGTTCTTTCAATGGGCAGCCAAAAGGTGCCATGCATGTTGGTGACTCATTGTGTGAGCTGCGTGTCAGCACATTGACATGATGTTCACTGGAGTGGTGCGATACAGAAGAATGACACTTGCATAGGTCTTGAACTAGCCAGGCGTGACAGAACGCGCCACGTCCTTGATTTGCATGAGGATCCCAAAGTGACAATCTGTGTTTGGGCGTTGATGGTATGTTTGGGGGTGCTTTTGCATTTGGCTCAGAGTTTCATTGAACTGCTGGTTTCACGGCCTTCATCCTGAATTTCGGGCCCCCAGAACAGTCTTAGTGCTTGACATGCGCGCGGCCATGTGAACAGCACATCTGGCCCTGTAAACGCTTATGTCACATGTCTGTTGGAGAAAGCTGGCGTTCCCATGAGCAACTGCTACATTCTTCGTCAACAAGTAGCGAACTCATGCTTGTCGGTTTGCTGCCCCCCCCAACCAAAAAAACAGCAAGAAATAACACACAAATACATATTAAATTAAAGATGAGTAATCGTTTCCGGCGTCCCGCTCTTGTCTTTGTCCTTGAGCCACGACCTGCCAGCTCACAGATTGTTTCCCAGCTCTCGACTCACATTGCTGTTTTGGCAGGGTCTTTCATGATCGCACTTGCTGGGGCATGTGGAAGTAGAGATACATGACCCACAGCCGTCCGTATTATCCCCACGAGGTGTGCAATTCCTGAAGAGTGCTTTGAGCAAGATGTCATCGATCATTCGAACAGTTGCCCTGCATTTGGCTGGTCAAGTTGCAAATGTGGACCAGCTAAGGTACTTGTTGGCATCATGTATGCAAAAACATGTTCGCCTTTGATATGCAGTTTCTGCTGCAGGTGCCGTGAATTCAATCAGCAATAACTTCGGCACGTGAGTCCACGATATCATCAGACGCCGATCGCCCATGCCGTTGATTGTCACCACGCAGGGCCCGGTCGGCAAATGAGTCGAGACTATGGTCGGCAGCAGGTGGGCCGGGTAGGGGGTCGCGGGCATGGGGCCGCGGGTCTGGCAGGCCCTAGTTATCGTGTTTCAAAACTGCATTTCCCCTATCCTCAGCTGTGTTCTTTGAGAAGCTGCGCGGTGTACCATCAAGTTGATGAGATGAGGTGATTTGGACTGCCTTTGATTGAGGCTCCGATTCAATTGAAAAAATATGAGCATGTAGGTATGCAATGTATGTATTGTATGGGAATGTATGCAAGATAATGTTGTGTACTGAAAGGTAATGTAATGTGGTGTAACGCAATACAACTTGATGTGATACAATAAAATGTGGTGTAGCGAAGCGTAGATTAATGACATTGTTGACAGTACTGTATGTTTGTATTGCAATGTAATGTATTGTAGTGTAATGTAATGTAATGTGATGTAATGTGATGTCTGTAACGTATGATTGCATGCATGTATGCATGCACGTAATGTATGTAATGTATGTAATGTATGTAATGTATGTAATGTATGTAATGTATGTAATGTATGTAATGTATGTAATGTATGTAATGTATGTAATGTATGTAATGTATGTATGTATGTATGTATGTAATGTAATGGAATGTAAGTATGTATGTATGTATGTAATGTAATGTAATGTAATGTAATGTAATGTAATGTAATGTATGTATGTATGTATGTATGTATGTATGTATGTATGTATGTATGTATGTATGTATGTATGTATGTATGTATGTATGTATGTAATGTATGTATGTATGTAATGTATGTATGTATGTATGTATGTATGTATGTATGTATGTATGTATGTATGTATGTATGTATGTATGTATGTATGTATGTATGTATGTATGTATGTATGTATGTATGTATG
>CAUJNA010001569.1:48854-63854 GCA_963377175.1 Effrenium voratum
GTAAGGTAATGTAATGTATGTATGTATGTATGTATGTATGTATGTATGTATGTATGTATGTAATCTATGTATGTATGTATGTATGTATGTATGTATGTATGTATGTATGTAATGTATGTAATGTATGTATGTATGTAAGTATGTATGTATGTATGTATGTATGTATGTATGTATGTATGTATGTATGTATTGTGAGAGGCGTCAATCCTAACCAAGGACTAACCCAGAATCCACGTCTCACCCGTGTCCCGACTCTCTGGCACACCCGCGAAGCGGCTCGTTGTTTTCACAGGCAGCGCACTCATTCACCGTGCGCATGTGGCTTGAGCCAAAATAGGCACGCCACTCCAACTTCCTCAAGGTGGACATGTCAACTCGCAAGACATGTTTACTCGTGCAACCTCAAGCAAAAATAGCTCACTTACCAAAACCTAATGCCTATGGCTGCAATGACAAAATCATGCATGAGAATGCCAAGATCTGCAGTCGCCCCCAGTTGCAGCCTCCAGCCGCGGCGGGGAATGCAACTCCAGAGCATTCTCATCCTTAATTGTGGGAACAGCCCCATTCTTCAAATTGCGGGGGCTCCCTATCCTATTCCACTGGGCAGTGGCCAATTCCTTATACCCTTCATCCGGCCCTGGACCTGGGCTCAGTACTGCTTCGGCTCGGCTCATCCGATCTTTCCAGCCTGGAAAGTTGCAGTCGCAGCTTCTCATTCTCAGTCTCCAGCGCCTTGTCTAGCAAGTGAACCAGCTTGCCGCTCCCATCGACGGCTAGCTTAATCCAGTTCACAAACTTCTCATTCTGCTTCTGGCTGAAGAAGACCTGATTCTGCATGGTGCCCAGCAAGGCCAAATAGTTACTGAAGAAGGCAGAATCCGAGTTGTCATACTTCTCCGCGTTGTATGCAGTGTGAATCTTATCCACGGTCTGGAAGACCTTGAGCGCCAAAGCGCCATCCACAGCGCCTCGCCCGGAAAGATTGAACACAGCCGCGTTAAGCCTGGAAAGGTGGTCAGATCGCAACGATCCCGGGGGGTTCGATTCCTTACGAATGTCGTTGAGCACCTGTTGCAAATACAACACAGCTCCCTCCGAAGTTGCCAACGGAGAAATCGTCCCTGACCAAACCTGAACTCTGCCCGCGAGCGTCATCCCGCTCCGCACTGGCCACTCTCGGTTGCTTATTCCTACTCCCGGTACCCAGCTCCTTAGCCTTACTCACTAGGCCTTGAAGGCAACCGACTTCGACATATTCACTCCTAGATGGAGCCGAACGCGACCTTAGCGAAAATCCCGGACTGGTCACTTCATCAAGAATGGGGACCGCCGGGAGGGTTTCTCCGGCGCCCCCAGCCCGATCCTCGCCTATCGTCGACGCCACACCGCCGGTCAGCGGCTGGTCGGCCCATCGCTGCCTGGCCACGATAATGTGCTGGCATTCCGTACCCAGGTCAATGAACGCTTTGCAGGTACACTTCATAACATTCCGTCCCAAGACCAACTCCTCTGTCACAAAGACATGACCCGTCCTTGTCATGAATTTCTTGGTCCTCTGGCCTTCCCCAAGCATATTGCCGTGAAGTCGGTGCATGGCTTTGTTCCTACACTTGCGGGATACTGTCCAACCACACCACGTCATGAGGACAACGAACATGCTCATCAAGGTAGCCCGCAGGAACAGCCCCATAGTCTCCACAAGAGCAACTCCCTGCGAACCCATTTTGTCGACTAAGAGGACCGTGTTGACCGAAACACTCCCCATGACATCTTCCACAACATTGTCAATCTGGACCACACCTTTGTAACCAAGAGGGATGAGGGCAAGCATGGTTCCCCAATAAACGAGGTTCAATTGGTTGCCATGCTCAGCATGGGCCTTCTTGTTCCGGCCTTTCCGGCTCGAGAAACCAGGCCTCCGCACTTTCTTTCTGCTGCGCTTCTTGCGGTCGCCTTTGCCAGGATGCCGTCGCCCGCCCCTCTTTTTGGGCTTGCGACTGAACTGGCGAAATACATCCTCTCCTCTGTCACGACATCATCCGAGCTGTCCTGCTCGCATGTGCCCTCTCGAGCACGGCTGCACTTATAGCACGTCAGCCGTGCTTTGACGTTCCTTCCGCCCCATTGGCGGCAGTCCCAACCGCGGCCTGCAGCAAGCTCTTCCAAAGCTTCGGCCCGCGCGGACTCTCGATGCCGCCTCTCGGTGCTCCAAACATGTTCACCTGCTGGTCCTCGGCCGCTCGCGCTGGCCGACTCAGGATGTGGCCGAATGTCATCATCTTCGTCCACATTGGAGCGCCGCATGACACTCACTCTCTTCGTATTGCGGGACCAAGGAAATCGACCCGGCACTCGACCCGGCCATGACTCTCCCGGACCGAAAACTCCTCCCGGTCTCCTCCATGGCGGAGTGGCCTTCGGTTTCACCACAGCTCTCACCGGTTCCACCGGCCTGGACCGACTCCTTGATCGGCTCCTGCTCTTCAGCCTCAACGGCTGACCGCCACCACCACCTCGATCGTCGGGATAAAAACTGTCATCATCTCCTCCAAATTCCTCCTCTCCCGACTCCTCGACCTCGTCGTCGAGAGACACATATCCGGTCGGCGGTTCCGCCGGTGCCGGCAACGGCGGCGGAGCACTTTCATCATCTTCTTCCGGAACCGCGGCAGAGCCTCTGGATGATTCCCGCTCCGCGCGTTCCTTAGCTGCACGTTCCCGTTGCTCCAAATAATAAGGATGATATTGGTGATCCGCCAACAGGAATCTGTACTTGTTCTGGTCGTGCTCTCTCAGAGTTCGCTCTTCGAACCCCGGACCAACGGCAGCAGCCAAAAGCGCCGTCTTGTCGATCAGCCCCTTCCAGTCCGCGGGCGGATCTGTCCCGCGACCAGAGGCAGTTGCCGTGGCCGTACTGGCAGGCGGAGCAATTGGCCTCACCTCAATTGCTCCCGCCTTCTTCGCGGGCGGAGCTTCTGATGCTCCCGCCTTCGCGGACCTCGCAGGCGGAGCTCTAGGGGCTCTGTTCAGTCCGGAACTCAGCCACGGTCGGGGGAATGGCAGGCTCATCATAGACTGCTCTAGCAGCAGTCCCCTTTGAGCTAGCTGTGCTAGCCGCCGGAGCCTTCCCCTGATACCGGGCAGAGTGAGCAGCAAGCGCACTGAGGTACTGCTCAACTCCAGGCCCCGTCAACCCACCCTGGCTGCTTTGCGAGAAGCTACGGTTCAGAGGCCCTAACCTCTGGATGGCTTCCTGCCTATCCGGCCGCACAATCTGGCCGCGATCGGCACTCCCAAAAAGAAGATCTCCTTGGCGCCCTCCCGTAAGTACGCTCCACGCACTAAGCTGGCCAGGATCCACTGCTTGATCTGTAAGGTAAACTCCTTCTGCTCCGCAGTACAAAGTGATACCGCTCTGAAGGATCGCCTCCAAAGATGCAACCAGCACAACGTCCGCACTCCTCCGCATGAGATTCAACGGGTACAAGAAAGCGCCTCGCGTGGTCAGGGCAAAATGCGTCGTCTGACGATCCGTAGTGCCTCCACCAGGCAACAAACCACCGCTCCGGATACTCTCAACGTGTCGCCCGAAAGTCCCGTGCGCGAGCATCAAGTCCGGCACGTTGTTGGGCCCGTACGTTTCAGTGAAGTGCTCGTGATCTGCTCGAGGATATAGTTCCTGAACTGAAACTCCGGTGGCACTGCTATGGCCCTGCAGCGCTTTGACGCAGGTGGTCCCCCCGAGGTCCGCGGTTACGAACCTCGTCTTGCCGGACTCCCCTCAGGGCCAGCAGCAGCCAAAATTTCGGCTTCTGAGCACCCGTACGTGGTCGCGAGCCACGACACCGGGAGCCAGCCTCCTTCGCCCACTGGCGCGTGCCGCAGGGCTTTGACCATGCGCCGGGACAAAGCCCGGACATCCACCATAGCTGACACAGTCACACAAATGCCAACCTCACAACCCCGAATTCCTGGCCTGAATTGACCTGAACCGGATTTGACAAATGCATTGTCTCCGAAGCCTGAATGGCCCAGACTGCACTTGACAAAAGCACTGCCTCCAAAGCCCGAATGGCCTAAATTGCATGCTCCAATGCTAATCAAGCAACTCCTATCATGTGCGAGCATGTTGATTCGAGCCATATGGAGTGCACAAGCGGCATGAATCCATGGGACCAAGCTCATCCGGGTAGGATGATTGTGATCTGAAACCACTGGATCATGCTTGCCTTTCTCCCCAGTCCCTGGTTTGGACTGGAGTTCGTCCCCAAGACCTCTTTTCGAGAAACCCAAAGCCTCCAAAGCTTCCCCGGGTTTCTGGGCTACCTGAACCCCTGCTTTCTTTGCAGCTGCACGGATCTCCTCATCATACTCAACATCAGTGAGAATCCTTTGATCAAGGCATTTCCCGGTACGAACCGTAAGGTCATCCACGTAGGCCAACCACTGTTTGCCATACCTCAGGGTCCGGTTCCTTCCGGGGGCAAACGCCCGATCTACTGTGTAGCAGAAGTCATCGGGTCCATTGGTGGGTCCAAAGGTCAAACACAAAGGCAGGAACTTCCCGCTTCTGGATACTATGGCGAGCACTTCCATGGCTCTCCTAGTGTTCGCAACTTGGTTGAACCCTGTCACCGCATCAACGAAGGAAAGCCAAGCCGAACCAGCAGCGCAAGCCAACACGTCACTTGCTTGCCTGCAATAGTAGGTTGACCTCTTCACACGGGCATTTACCCTACGGTAGTCAACAACCAGTCTCCTTTTCCGCTGTTTCTTGTGCTCAGGGGCCTCTTTGGTCGGAAATGGCGCGGAGCCCCAAGGGGATGAGCCTCGAACCAACTGCCCTCTAGCAACTTCACTCTCGAGCTGTTCATCAACCCAAGCAGCGGCTTCACCCCTCAACGCGTGAGGTTGACTAGAGACCGGAGCTCCAGTAGGGATGCAATCGTGCGAAACTCCCCGGATGGTCGTTCGCGGGGTCCCTTCTACCCAGAAGGCAGCAGCTTTCCTACTGACTACGTCCTTACAGGCCTCAAGGTCATCCTTTGACAAGTAGGGTCTCTTAGCTTCAGCAGTCTTGCCGAAGTGAAGCCCTTCTACTACCTGTTCCCTGTATTCAGGGGTCCTCCTGGGGTCCTCAGTCACCTTTGAACCACTGAGTCGGTACACAGAAAGGTCGGACTTCACGGAATCCCATTCCCCTTTCTTAGCAAGACCGTCCCAATGGATCCTCATTTCCTCGGAGAACTTCAAAAGTTCAGCCTCGAGTCGTTCCCTTTCCGCAGCCGTAACCGATTCCCACTCCCCTCCGGTAAGAACATCGGCCTCGGGAGAGGCAGCGGCCGCGTTGGCATGCAACCGCGGCTCCGCGCCCTCTTCCGAGCCGGCACTCCTAGGATGGACGGCGAAGACGGACGATCCGACAGGCATAGAACAACCGAATTGCTGTGGCTCCTTCAGCCACTCCGAAAGGGGTTCATCCCCGTGACACTTCTTGACTTCAAGTTGTTTGGAAGTGGGACCAAGGGACACCTAAGGGACACCCTGTAGGATTCACACAGCTCTTCGGGGTAGATCCCACTCAACTTACCTGCACCTGCCCACTTCGGCCCCAGTCCGGGCTCATTGTCTTCCCTTATCTTCATCGAGCCTCGGATTTGCCGGTGTTGGTGCAAAGTCCTCAAAAGCGCGTCCGGCTTCCTACACCTCAGAGAGAACCCAGACAGGTCGGAGTTGCTGACCCATATCTGCCCTTTCTCAACGGGGTTTCCAAACGATCCGTCACTCACGTCCAACGAGGTCATGTTGTACTGACAGGAGTCGGTCCGAACCATGGCCCAAGGCCTCCTAGGTTCAACAAGGGTCCCGAATCTCTTGACGAAAAGTTCAAGGGAAAACAGCAAACTCCCGACAGGGTTCTCAAGGGTTCCGATGCCGTTCGCTTTCTCCTGGTGGCTAAGCAGGTCACATGAAAACTCTGCTAGAGCCAAATCCTCACTCGAGGGGGTCTGCTCGCCCAATCGGCTCAGCTTTTCACACGGCGCCCCCACATGGAGGACTTTCGGTTTCATCACCTTGCTGATCAACCAAGCAAGGAGCGCCCGGTCCGAGTTCTTTCGCAGATCCCAATCCCGACCGTAGCTTCTATACAGCCGGTCAACAGGTTCTCCAACCAACAGACCACGGCGCCTAGCGGCCTTAGTGAGCCCACCGTGTCCGGCGAAAACCTCCAAGAAGTCAACTCCGTGCTGGGGCACACCTTCATTCCGAAGGTATTCAAGGACAGCTTTCTGTTCTCTCGCGAAGCCATCCGAAGGCCCAGCGGCGAACACTCCCACGCCACTTTCTGTTTTTTGAGGATCCCGACCAGGTCGTCCAGGGGCTCAGAGTACTCATGCTCCCCTCGCCTTTCCGGGTCCCTCTGGGCCGGAGGCCGCTCTTCGAGGCGGTACCCTCCTTTGTCAAGCTTCCTGGCAGATGAAGCTTGCAGGATTCCATCCCTGCTCAGCTCAACCTTCGTGATGAGCAAGCTCATCTTCACTTCCTCTATGCAAGGACGTCCTCCTTCCGGGGCCAGAGATTCTTGCCCCTGCTGGTCCAAGTACAGAAGGCACCACTTCACACGCAGTCCACCGATCTCCGGCGCATACTTGTGAACGTGCACTACTCCTTCCGAGACCGCAACTGACGTGACCCGTCCAATTGCGCAAAGCTTCGGACCGTATCCTTTTCTGAACGCGATCACGTCTCCAATCTTCAGGACGTACTGCTTACCTCTTCTCTTCATCGTGAACTCGACCTGCTTAGTTTCCCCTTTGATCATCTGACCTAAGCTGGGTCTCGAGTCGTCCGGATCCGAATCAAATTGGATCTCATCTCTGGCGTCGGCACACACATCGTCCGGGATCAAGACGCAATCTTCGGCATGAGCTGCGAGAGGCTGGGCGCCGTCGGGTCCGGCCAACTGTAGTCTGTTCCCTTTGCACGAAACGACTTCCCAAGGGCCGGTCAGACCCTTCTTCCACGGCACTCGCCCTTTCGCCCCCGGGTCTGACAGGCCCGGAGCACGCCATACCACACGATCCCCGACTTTGAGGTCCACCTCGCGACGGTAGCGGTTCGCGAGCCTCACACGGGCCTCGCTCGCGCTCGTGAGATGGTCCTTCACGACCGTGCTCACAGCCTTATATTGGCCAAAAATCTTCCGAGCCCAGTCCGAGACCGGCTCAAATTCCAAAGTGCTCTTGAGTAGGTCCTTTTCCAGAGGCACACCCAGGGACCAAGCTCTGTCCAGGTCTCTGGGCGTATAGCCATGAGGACCCGGGGTCGTGTCGATGCAGTACTCCACAACTGCGAGAACGCCCCAATGGTCGGTGTGCCCCCTCGCCACATCTTTGACAACGATCCCAAGCATCTTCTGCACTTCTTGATGCACCCTCTCATTGGCACCCATCTCACACGGACGGAGAGGGTGAGAGAGCCACTGACTCGCACCGATGAGGGCGCAATATTCAGCGAACATCGCGGACCTAAACTCAGGTCCTCTGTCCGACCGTACCAAGGTCGGTAGCGTCCTGCTACGCAAGACACACCTGGCGAAGGCGCGCCTAACTTCAGCGTGGTTGAGGGCACGGAGCGGCTCCAAGTAAACCGCGTGCGAGAGACAGTCCATGTACGTCAAGGAATACCGATTCCCTGCGTAATCCTCCTTGTTTGGACCCTCGCAATCGACAGACACCTCTTGCCAGCAATAGTCAGCCGCCGGTTTCATCGGCTTCGTGGTGACTTTAGTCGCCCTCGACCTCGCCTTAAAGCACGTCAGGCACTTTCCTACCCAGGAGTTGATATCTTCTTTCATCGTGGCCCACCAGACCACACGTTTCATGAGAGCATACGTCTTCTCAGCCGACCGATGCGCGCCGAACACTCCACAATGGAACTGGAGGTAGCACGCCTTCCGCCAAGTAACTCCAGAGCTAGCAGCGACTCCATTCGGCACTACTGGCACCGTGGACACTGCACCGCCTGGCAGACTGACTTCCTTCTCAAGCATCCCGTCTGCAGCCCTCTTGTATCCTTCCGGAGTCTTCCGGAGTGACTCCGCGAGTGAGGGGTCCTTGGATTGAGCCTCAACCCAAGACGCTCGCAGGGAGCCTGTCACTTCAAAGTTCGACATCCCCGCCGCGGCCTTTGCTTCTTCAGCAAGGCGACTCCTATCTTCAAAGCTGTAGACATGCCCGACAGGGTGTGCGTAGTCAACCACCACCCACCTTTTGGAGAAGTAGGCAAGCACGCCCCGCGGGCCTTCGCTCGGCTTCACGACGAAGACCATCGTCGGCCTACATCTGCTCTCTTCCACTCGGATCTTCTTGCCCAGCTCAAACGGATCCCAGTGATTCCGGGGCTTCTGAGCTGAAACCCGACTAGGACATTGCCGCGTCCTTTGCTAACCAAATCCCGCCTGTGTCCGACCGACGTTTGCCCGTCGCCGTCGTTCCATGCCACGACCTCTACGGGAACTCCGATCAGTCCGATCAGGCAGTTGAATCTGGCACTCATCTCCTTGCTTCCAGTTTTCCATACCGAATCGCACTGAGCGTTCACCACGCTCCTGTGACAGTGCCAATTCAGCCCCTGGAGGGCCCATTCAGGTTCAGAGCTCTCCAGAGAACCGACCTTGCAACAGTTTTGCACCGTCAATACAGTCCCGTCCGGCTCAACGGCCCAGACAGTCCGGTACGGATACTTTTCGACCTGGTCACCGGACAGCTGAGGGATTTCGGGCGAATGCCCCTTGTCCCAGCGTCCTTTCATCAGAATTCCGCCCTTGCCTGGCATCTTGACGGTCCACTTGGCGCCCCCAGATCCAGATTTCGGCAGGCTGCCGCCTCCCCAAGAGTGGATTGTCTTAATCCCGACGACCTCGGTAGTCCCGTCCGGTTCGCACATATTGGATGCCGCTCCGACTTCTTCTATCAGCGCAGCTCCGTCCAGTTCTTCAAGATCTCCTCGTTCTTCGCGTTCTTTCCTTTCCTGCGCTTCGACTACAGCATCTTGCGCCTCTCGTCGGATGCACGTCGGGCACCGGCTGAAAACGTAGGTACGCTTTCCGCAGGCACAGAGCCCGTCGTGCTCCCACATCTCTCTATCCTTCTCCCTGGCCAGACCAGCCAAATTCTGACTATTGATCCGCCCAATACCTCCACGACCTGTTTCACTTCCTGGTCCTTCACGGTGCCCTTTGGCACCGAAGCATAGCCCTTGATCGGCTCCACTGGAAACTCCAGAGCCAACTCCGGGCAGGCCGCTTTCAAGAGGCCGGCTTCAGGTTTAGTTCTCCACCACCGCGGGGCTACTGCCCAAATGGCTTTCACTCGAGCCCACGCCAAGCAAATCTCCTGCGCTTCCTTTCTCTGCAGATTCCTAGCCTGCAGAACCACTTCCAAAACCAGAGGCCACCGCAGAATCCCTGCGACGATTCCTCCTTGCCCGAAACCAACAACGAAGTCCGGCCCATAATCCGCAATGGCCCGGGCCAGCTTGGCGGCAGAAGTCAACAAGTCGACTCTAGCCCTCTTGACCTTCCGGTCTCCTTGCAACCTACCGGTGGCCCCGTCAAACTGCGCCCAAACTCCGTCGTCATCCTCGAAGGCTCCATAGCATGGGTGAACAGTCACCGTCCACTCAGGCATCTTAAACTCTTCACAAACGCGTTGAAGCGCTTTCTCAGCGTCATTCTCATAGTCCACTGCGACCAGGATCTTCAGCTTCGCAGCGACAAGCCCATGAAGGCTACCGACGTACGCAACGTCTTCATGCCCACCTGGGAGGGCGTGGTCGCCCACCGCCCAAGGCACTGGTCCCTCCGGCATCTCATCCGAGAGATAGGCATCCAGATCGAATCCTCTGAGCTGCCCGGAGAGCCCGCGCACGTCCAGCGTCCTCTGTTCCAGGAGCTCATCACGTCCTTTCGGATTCCTGCTGAATCCATCGCCCAACTTGGCTGTACGGCCTGCTAGCGACCGAATCTCCGAACCATCCGCTATGATCTCGGCCACCCATCTGAGAAGTTTCACATCTCCTCCGATGTCCGACCCTTGAGCTCTGGTCAGATTCGCATGGTCCGTCCAACAGATGGCCCGGATCGTCCCTAGGACTTTCCTCGAAGCACGCTTCACTTCAAGCTGCGCAAACGCTTCTTGGATGAGAGGAGGCCACGCCTGTTGAGGAGGTGTTAGGCTCTTACTGTGAGTGAGGAGGACCTTCATCTTAGTCCGATCCCTACTCATCTGGAGTACTGTACCTCCGACCGCGATCCCAGACGCGTCGGCGATCTGTTCCAACGGACATTCACCGGTTATGGCGGTCGCCTCATCAAAGATCGAGAGCTCAATCTGCTCCGTCATCATCCGCTTGATGGCCTTCACAGCCTTGCACCCATCCGTATTCGCTGATCCCAAGCCGCCTTCCGGAAAGATTGCACCCGGCTTCTGATAGGCATTCAGGATCTTCGCAGCATGACCGTACTCCACGGGCAAATACGCTCTCAACCAATTTCCGCATCCCAGAAACTGTTGAATGTGCAGTTTTTCACGTAAAGGCGGGAAATCCCTCACCGCCTGGCTCCTCTCCGGATCGGCCTTGACACCGCCACGGGAGAGGTGATGTCCCAAAAGCTTTCCTTGCATGACCGCAATTTCAGCCTTTGAGAGACCATAGCTGAAGCCAAAGACGATCGACTTGTCCAAGAACGCCTCTAGAGCAATCAAGTGGTCAAGCAAATGAGGGTCGGCCTTCGGATATTTCTTCCTCAAATGCCCATGCAACTGCTCATAGTAGGAGTCCGTAGGGGTCATCTCCCCCATTCTCTCGATTTCTCCTGGCACTTCGACGATGTGGTAGACCGGAGTCCTTCGCGTGTCAATCGCGCCACTTCCTTCCGCTTCTCCTCTGTTCATGAAGAAGTACGTCGTGCCTACCCAAGGCTTCCCCAAGTCTCTGTGCGGATCTTCGACAGTCCTCCAGTCATCCTCCAGGACTCCCTCAGGGCTGCCCTCGCACTCAAACCGGGTAATCCGCTTACCTCGGGCTTCTCCAACGTTAAAGGGGCAACGCACCAATCGGCGAGTACAAAGCCCGTCTCGGGACCAGGTGCTTCCTAGCCCACGTCCTCTCGGTAGCATCGTACTCCCAGAAATCCCGGTTCCCTTTCGTCCGAGACATTGTCTGGTTGACTCCAATCAACGAAGCCACAGAGAAGATCATCGCGGCAAAGGCTCCAAGCCCCCACCTTCTCGGTCGGCCGTTTCCCCGCGAAATCCTCGCAGCGCCGATACCGGACGCGCGCTCCGGGAGTACTTCCTCATCCTCCCGAGCCGCTCCTTCCTTATTCAAGTCCGTCGCGATGCACTCTTCGCATCCCTGCAAACGCACTTGTCGGACTTCTTCACTTCCGCATTGACTGCACGAGTCCGGCCGCAAAATGCCGGTCCCACAGGAACTGCAGCTGTCATCTTCAAAGTGGCAGCTGTCCTGAAACTTCGAATCCCACATGTGGCAGCGCGTGCACTCACTGGCCGCGATGCGCCCTCTGCGCACTTCCGCAACCGTCTCACCGGCCTCAATCACGACCGGTTCATACTTCGCGGCTATCAAGACCATACCTTCTTGGCTTCCGGTAGGCCAAATGCCTGGCACTGCTTCGACCGAGTCACCAATGGGCAAGATCGCCTCGCATGATCTTCCCTGGTCATCCACATCGAGCCCTTCTCGGACCCGATCGACCGGGATGAGCACTCCATCACCAGGGAAGAGCTCAACTGGCTCACCGCAGGCCGCGACCAAGAGGTCCCTTGGCGCACCATCCCTCGGAAGAGCCGAATGATCATCAAGGGAAGAGGCCACCGAGAACGGGTAAGCTCTGTCGTGCCTCCCCTTGCTGTGATCTTCGCAGCGAGGCATCTTCACTCCCACGGTATCAAGGAAGTGAAACCCCGGTCCCGGCCTGAAGCCCAAGCCGCCTCTCGCTTCGCAATCGAGGGCTCGGCCTCCGAGTATGATTCCGTGCCAATCTGAGCAGCCTTTCGCTGCGATTTTACACCGGATGAACACTGGTCCGTCCTTCGACGCCTCCGGTGTCGGTCCTTCCTGCAGCCTAGCTCGGAGGACCACGCTCCCCTTCAAAGGCACTGGCTTGCCCGATGCAATGCCATGCACAAACTCAGGGAAGACCCACTTCTCGAACCTGAGGATCGGGTAGTCCTTGCTGTCGGGCTGGACTCCTTTCTTCCTCGCGTGCTCAACCATGCTGACCACCAGCTCCTCCGTGATGTGATTGGCACCGGCACCTCCATCCAACATACATTCCACCTGCTTCCCCAGGATCTTCACCACGGTCCGGTACTGGTACCCTCCGGACTCGTTCTGGACGACCTCCCACCAATCCTTCGGCAGATCGTCAAGCTCCGCGATCCCTGGACCTCCGCCACCGTTGCTCGGCGACGTCTTCAACACTCCGCCAGAGATCACTTCTGAGTTACTGTACTCTCCGATCGTCACGCTAAGTGCAGCGAACGGGTTGATCAGGGAGCTCGCATCCGGCTTCGGCCCCATTGCCAAAGACTGCTGAGTCGCGACTCCTTGCGTCCTTCCGGTCTCTTCGCCGATCACGAGCGCGTGCAGCATATCGCACCCGGACCCCTTCTTGCAGGCGCCGTTCTTCCGGAAGAAAGGGCAGAGGACTTCCTTCTTACTCTTTCCATCATACTTGCCCTTGGAACCGCTCTTCCCTTTAGAATCTCCTTTTCCTTTTCCGGTTCCCTTACCTTTCCCTTTCTGGTCCCCCTTGCCCTTTCCTTCGCCCTTAACCGCGAGAACTGATCCGCTCTCCGCGTGCTGCTTCTTCTCCGCCAGCGCCTTTTTCCGAAGCTCCTTGTCGTGGGAGTAGTGGCACTTGTCTCCCCACGGACAGGTTCCATGATCCCTGTAGTGGAAACACAGCTTCTTGCCGTTCGTGCCTTCTGTGGCCGCCAAAACCTGCTGCTTCGGCGCCTTTGGCTCCTTCGGTTTCTTTGGCTCCTTCTTCGGAGGTTGCTGTTGCCTTCTCTCCGTGGAGTAGACAGCATTCGCAGTCGCTGAGTGGCTTCTCGCTGCTCGACCTCCAGAACCACTCGATGAGCCTCCTCCCATGTCTGAGGTCCTCTCAGCTGGGTCTCACCAGCCCACAACCTCTTGTCACTCCGGATCTCTTTCTGCAGGTGCGCAGGCATCTTGCGAAGATACGACAGGTACAGCTCCCTCTTACTCTTACCCAGGCCAACTGTCTCCAGCTCCGTGACGCTCGCCTCAAAAAGCGGTTCGAACTGGTGCCCTGTCATCTTCCCTTTCGCCAAAGCTACGTGCTCTGCGTCAACTCGTATCTCCCTTTCCTCCGGGCTCTCCGAGAACATGAGATGCTTCGCCTTGATCCGCTTGTACACCTTTTCCGGGTCCTTCTCTATCTCGCCGGCTCGGTAGGCCGATTTATAGAGGTTCGTGAACGTCTTGAGGCGGGACCCCCTGCACCGAGATCTCAGCGCAAGCAGCATCTCCCGATAGTTCATGCCCTTGCAGGAGTTCGCGAGACCACAGTTGTCCTCGAAATGGTCGTAGAACTCGGACACGTCCTTAGAGTCGCTCCTTTCGTCCCCAAGCGTGGGCCATTGCAAGTCTGTTTTTACCGACATAACTTGCGATTGATTACGGCCCTCCAGCGCCTTCATCAAGGCCGCTGTTTGATGCTCCAGCGCGTTCGCGAGCTCTTTCTCAGGAGAGGACGCCTCTGAGGCCGCCCTGTCCTTGTCCTTGTCCTTCTTCAGGGACTCCAGCTCCATCTGCATTGCCACCATCTTGGATCTCAAGGCTACAACGCCTTCGTCTCCATCGGTGGGTTCACGGCTCCGCTTCGAACCTCTATTCCGGTCATCATGGAGCTCGTCGGATGGAGTAGAGAACACTTTGTCAGGAGCCGTACTCACTCGGCCTCCCAAGTCCTGGATCAACTCCGCGATCGCGACCGTCGTGAGTCCTTTCTCTTCTGGCTCCTTCGTGTCATCGTTGGCCAGCATGATGAACTGTTCCCTCAAGTGACCAACCATGGTCCTAGGGTCAAAGTCACCCAGAGCTTCGTATCCTTCTTGTATCAACTCTGCCTTCATGATGACTGACCGCAGGTCAGCCGGTCCCACTTCTTGTCCCAGCACTTCTAACGCATGGGAGATCCGTTCGGCCCGCGCCCGATAGGCCGCGAGGCTCTCATACCTCGGATCATGAAGTGCGAACAGCTTCCTTTGCATCTCCGACATGGAGACACCGGTGTATCCCGAAGAGGGAGCCGGGCTAGCTCTGCCCTTCTCCTCCCCTCTTCCACCTTCATCTCTGATAGCCGGCCGGGCTTGCTCACCCGGGGCCTCGCCCGCAAACCCCACTGGTCGCGGCGACGGCCGAGTCCCATCGTCAGGCTCTGCTGGCCCCATAAGAGCTGGGATCGGCCTCAGCCTTGGTCTGGCTTCCGGCTCTTCTTCTTCATCTTGTTCTTCTTCTTCTTCAAGGTCCTCAATTCGGTCTTCCCCATATAGCTCCGCCGTCACGGCTCTCCAAAGAGCTACTTCTTCGACCGTAGACATTCCGCGGCCATCCTGCCGGCGGGTCGGTCGACGACCTTCACGCTTCCTCCAGCGCTGCCAAGCCGGGAAGCTCATTTCCTCAGGCCTTGGTACCCTTCCATCTCTGATGCAGTCAAGCAGAGTGACACCAAGTTCTTCGCCTGAAACTTCCTGGCTCATCCTTCAGTAGAGGCTGCCCACACAAGCCTTTTACCGCGGTGTGCTTACAAGGGTCAGGGAGTTCAGTTTCCCAGAACAGCCCCCAACTGTGAGAGGCGTTAATCCTAACCAAGGACTAACCCAGAATCCACGTCTCACCCGTGTCCCGACTCTCTGGCACACCCGCGAAGCGGCT
>CAUJNA010001569.1:66354-101354 GCA_963377175.1 Effrenium voratum
GTATGTATGTATGTATGTATGTATGTATGTATGTATGTATGTATGTATGTATGTATGTATGTATGTATGTATGTATGTATGTGTTTGTATGTATTTTGTATGTATGTATGTATGTATGTATGTATGTATGTAATGTATGTAATGTAATGTAATGTAATGTATGTATGTATGTATGTATGTATGTATCTATGTATGTATGTATGTATGTATGTAATGTAATGTAGTAAGTATGTATGTATGTATGTATGTATGTATGTATGTAATGTAATGTAATGTATGTAATGTAATGTAATGTAAGGTATGTATGTATGTATGTATGTATGTATGTATGTATGTATGTATGTATGTATGTATGTATGTAATGTATGTATGTATGTATGTATGTATGTAATGTGTATGTAATGTAATGTATCTATGTATGTATGTAATGTATGTATGTATGTATGTATGTATGTATTTATGTATGTATGTATGTATGTATTGTATGTATGTATTTTATGTATGTATGTAATGTAATGTATGGTAATGTAATGCAATATAATGTAATGTCATGTGATGTGATGTATGTTTGTATGTATGTATGTATGTATGTTATGTTATGTTATGTTATGTTATGTTATGTTATTTTATGTATGTATATGTATGTACGTAATGTAAGTATGTACATATGTGTATGTATGTATGTATGGATGTATGTATGTAACGTTACATTATGTTATGTTATGGTAAGGTATGGTATGTTATGTTATGATATGTAATGTAATGTTATGTTATGTAATGTATGTAATGTAACGTTACGTACTGTAGTGTACTGTAACGTAATGTAATGTAATGTAGTGTAGTGTAACGTAATGTGTGTATGCTTGTATGACTGTATCTAATGTATGTAATGCATGTGTTGCATGCAATGTGTGTAATATAGGTAATGTAAAAAGGCAATGTAGTGCAGTGCAATGCAATGTAGTGTAATGTATGTAGATGTAATGTAATGTAGTGTAATGTGATGTAATGCAATGTACTGAAAGGAAATGTAATGTATAAGCTCAGAATGTGTTTTGGTGTTTGATTTGTTGTCGACTGATGTTGATTCCTTGGTTGGAAGCATGACAATCAGGTTCACACACGTCTTTGTTCTTGTCCGCGGCAGTTATTTGCACCAGGCATTGCCTTCTGGCTACGACGACACTGGCGCTGGCTACGAAGGCTACGAAGGCTACGAAGGCTACGTAGGCTACGGAGGCTACGGAGGCTACGGAGGCTACGGAGGCTACGGAGGCTACGGAGGCTATGCTCCACAGCGTACGCCGGCCGGGGCCTGAGTTTTGGGTGGGCGGAGGTGGGGGAATGGCCGGTTTCCTGTTTGGACTTGGAGCCAAGGAAACAAAGAACAGCAAACATGAGTGAATCTCAGCAGCATCTCCTTGGCCACGCCGCGATCTTCCCCAGAATCGTGGCTGTTGCTGAGCTGTCCAAGTTGGCTATCATGTTTTTGGGTTTTGGTGCAGTTGGATGTGCTTCGATGCTGGTTGCCGCTGTTTGGTTGTTTCGTTTCTTGCTTTTGAATCAGCCTCCCTGGCCCAGCGGTCAATGAAGCAGGCGCTTATCAAGAATTCACTGTCAATCATCAGGGAATGGCGCAATTACAGTACTGTAATGCTTTGCAATTAAGGCACAGTTTTACATCCCTTTACCACGCGCATTCTACTTTTGGGTGTGGGTGGAAGATCCATTTTTCTGGCCACGTGTTTCACGTAGTTAGGGTGCGACCTCGAGTCACGGAGTGACATTCAGCTCAGGGCCGAGTGCAAGGAGGGCCCGCCTCAGCACAGCCGAGGCGCGATCCGTTTTTGGTGACCAGGGGAGGGAGCTAGGACTCAAACCAAGGGATCAAAAAGGTCCGCTCTCAGAGAAATCAGAGAAGCGTCTTGGCCATCGGGACTGGCTTGACCATCCTGCTGTGCAAGACTGTCATGCTGATTGCTGACTCAGTTGATCTATTGCATCCAGTGTGACCGGGCAGCGGGCGGCGGGCGGCCATCAATTCTGCCGATTGCTGACTCAGTTATATCCAATTTGCCCGGGGGGGTTTTATTTTACAAGATCCTTGGATTCCATTGAAGCCCTTTGGGGTCGAAGGCGCGCCGAGTTCTCGCGCTCCAGGCCAGCGCGGCAGTGGCCCGGCGCTCGCCAGGGTTGCGTTGCTTTGTGCTTTGATCACAGGGATGATGGCAACAGGGGTCATTCGACTGTTGGATTGGGAAACAACACCCAGTTGTGGTGCAGAATCTGCATACTGAGCTCCGCCAGCTGTCCATTTGCTGAGTCTCTGCATCGAACCAAAAACATGTCGTAGAGCCACATTTGCGCCCAAGAGTGGAGAGAAATGTGGTTGCCCTTCCTCATCCCGCACGGGTTCCCAATGTGCATTTGCCGCCCCTGCCGGAATGTGTGGGATTCCTTTCGTAGGCAGGCGAAGGCTTGCCCATGCTCACTTCCCCTCTAGGTGAACAGCAGCAGGACCAGGATTGCAAAAGCAGAGAGTTGCACGGCACGGCTCGTTTGCCGTTGTTCAAACCAAAGGCTTGCTCGTGCCTAGTTTCTCCAAAAGCAACATGTGGCAATACTTACACGCGACCAGGCGTCAACGTCATGTACATATACAATACTAATCTGCAAATGCACAATAGTTGAAGCCACAACTTTGCGTTGCTTGTCGACAAGTGCGCTCCCTCATCCAACTTCCTTTTGATAAGGCGACGGGCAATTGACAAGTTGTGTGTGTGTGTGTGATGTTTGTTCCGGCAATCGGCGCTTGCAAGTACTTACGTGCGTAGACGCCACAGTTGCTCAGCCAGTTGAGCAAATGCCCAATATTCAGAGCTCCTTGAACACGCCACAACCCCTTGTTCAAACATGTTGAACAGCTATTGTTTAAGCAGTCTTCTTGGAGTTTGCGTTGTAAGGGGAGGCCAGGTCGTTACGCGCATCTGCCAGGACCAGGCACAGTGAGGCCTAGCCCACCTGACGCAGCTGAGCCTTAGGATCTTCCAGGTTTAAGACTAGGATCGCACAGAAGGCAACCATACAGGTGGACGAAATCCGTTTCGCACCAGTTGGAAACCACGCGAAACCATAAGGTTTGTTGGCAGTTACAAGGGAATCATCATGCCAGGGGTTCTTTGGTGCAGGATTTGGTCCACCCGCAGTACCATGAATCAGTGAGCATTGCTGTATGATCCTGATGTGATTTGCGTCTTGCTTGCTTCCCAATGCTGTGCAAGTCCACGGACTCGTACATACAGAGACCAGCAAATACCGTTGGACAAAAGGTTGTTGCAGCGAGCATGAGTTCAGCGCGAGACAAATCTGGCTGGAGCCAGATGCGCAGGGCGCAAACAAGGGCAGCCCAGCACGAAAAGGAATCAGAATGAATCCGCGACGGCTGACGACACGGGATGCGTGCTTTGTCGGCATCCGGGATCGGCATCGCACAAACAGACAGACGAGTCATGGGCTAAGCGCAGCCAAAGATGCGGAACGTGATGGTGCAGAGTACGCTTGTGGCTTTTGTTGTTCCCTAAGGTGACCGCTGATTCAGGCCCAAATTGCACCTTAGCTCTTGGCGCAAGTCATTGCTTCGTGGCGCTGGCGCAAGGACAGTTCGCGCGCATTTGCACATATATGTGGCTTTGCAGTCGCCAGCTGTTTTGCGGGTGCAGCTGCTTTGCAGGCGCGGTCGTTCAGAACTCTTGCAGCTGCCTCTACATGTCGTGGTTGACTACCGTACACTTGTTGTGCTTGACTTTGTTGCGCATGAAGAATGCCAACTCGGCGCGATTTGGCGCGGCTCGCATGCAGGAGGAGTGCGCCTCTGGCACAGTACCGGAGAAACCATATGATACGTTGTTAGAACACCGGCGCAGCGACGAAGAAGAAACAAGATTAGGCGTGCAAGTTGTTGTCACCATTTGCAATTTGTCGCTAGCTATTTATCGGCGGCTGCTTCATAACAATTCGCGCACAGATTGTCATGTCATGCGGGATTTGGTAAAGTTTAATTTTGAATCCCAGACGTTCACGGGCACAAACGATTCCCTTGTGCTATCTCGCAACGGTCCATACATGTCTCTCAGGAACGGAGGCCTTGCCGGCAGCAAAATGATGCTGATCCATTGAAGCAATTCCGTACCTACACGACCAATGTGAATCGCGTTTCGAATGTGACTTTGATCCTGACTTAGCAAAGAGTAATTAGTTACATTGTTTGTCTAGAGCCACCATGATAAGTTGCTCACCGCAGTGACATGTTTGCACGATGGAACGATTGGGGCTTACGTCGAGGAGTCGAGCATCGATTGCACAGCACACTCTGAGAAGCCGAGACCAGGATGTGCAGCAGCCACCGAAGCGGACGCCCAAAGCGACTGGATACCGAGTTGTGCAAGCGACTGCAAGCGACTCCCTGCCTTACCAAAGTAAGAAGAGCTTCTGTACTCGACGATCCGCGGCCGTAGCACCAAGTTGGCATGCCTTGCTCGTAGGCGTGCTGGCATGTAGGCAAGGCCGCAAGCGTCGGCCAGCCAGCACCAAACAGCGCTGACAACGCGTCGGCCAGACTCCTAAAGAGGAGTGTAGGTGCAGCTGTACACATCAACAACATCAAGCGAGTTATCTTCTGGTCGAAATAGATGTATGATTCAAAGAGGTCTTGACTATTATTGCTCACGCTTCGCGAAGAGTGCTTCGCAAAATGGTAGTGACCACACATGCCGCACATGTGGTATTGCGAAGAAGGCGATTCTTGGAAGCGTGTTGGAACAGAAGCCGCGCCGGCAAACTGCGAAAGAAACTCGCGAAGCTGCGCCGGCAAGCTGCACATAAATCCAAACTCGCTGGCAACAATCAGCCACCAGTGCCACCAGTTCAGCGAATTTCGGTGGGCGAATTTTGGCCAGGAATCACTTGAGCGCTTGAATCGTCTCCTTCCGTGGCGCCTTCCAGGCTGTCTGCGTGCTCGCCAGCCTCGAGCCCTTCAAATCTCCACGGTGCTCACGTCAAATACGCGCCACGCCCCTGCTCCCTTCCAACTTGCCCGGAGGAATTGGCTGTAGGCGATTTCCTGCAATTGGTCGCTCAGCGGGGGTGGGAACAAGAGGGCCCAGGTGATATCTCCCGACCCGCCCCTTTCCCGTGTGTTGTGTTTCATTGGTAAGGACTTTGAAACAGAAAGAAAGGCCTGGAAGTCCTAGCAATACAATTCCAAGCAAACTGCAGAACACATCAGTCTTACGTTTGAGGCAAACCAAGAAACAAGAACGGTGCCCTCAAATCAAAAAGTGGAAAGAATCCCAACACCCTGAAGCTCTTCTTTCGGTCAACGCCCTAGCCCTCTCACCGGCGTGTTTCGGCTATGTGTTCGCGCGCACTATGTTCTTTGCGGAACCGAATCCTGTGCAGACCGACAGCTTTCGCCGGAGCATGCCCATTCCTCGCTTCCTCGTCGTTATCTACAGCTTGCATTTTCAGCCGCCGTGCCCGACGCACCCCGGTGCCCGGAAGTGAGGCAGGCCCTGTCCGCGTCGCATGCGTCGTGCCAATGTGCAGCAGGCACTTTGGCAGCGCCGCCTGGCCCTTCACAGTCCGTTTGCAATCCCCAGAAAAAATAAACCCCGAGAACAACCAAAAAGGAACAACCAAACCGACCGTGAAGTAGGGTGAAACGACTCTCCATGCAGGGTGGCATTTGTTCTCGAGCAGCATAGAGAACCCATGCACGTGTGGTAGCCCTGTGTGTCCGGAGCATGGCGCGCGCGTTCCGCTCCATGAGCGCGGGCGGGTCTGTTCTCAGGGCTATCCGCCCTTTTTTCTGTGGAGCCCTTCCCTGGCGCCCTTTTTGCTGCCGCTGGCTGGTGTCGACAGCTCTCCGAGTGTAAGATCTTGTGTGCCAGCCCAGGCCGCGCCCTTGCCGGCCGCTTGGAACGCGCTGTGGTTGTCTCGCGCACCCCCTAGCCCGGCGGAGGCCTCCACTTTGTTTTGAGGGAGCAGTTGGTTTTACGCGCCCTTGCTCCTTTCCGCAGCTGGCATGCTTCGCGGCGATGCGGCCCAAGCATGGGAGATTCATCCCTTCTTTGCCCCTGCCTGGCATGCAGCGCTGGCTGACTTGCAGCGTGCACCCCCTGGGTCTTCATCGGCATCATTTGGCATCCTTGAGTGTCAGAGGGCCGTCGCCGCCCTAGACGGTGCCACCTTCCCGCCTATCGAGCCAGCTGCGCCCGGGCTAGCCTCCTACCTGGGCGGTTGAACAGTGCGCCCAGCCTGGCAGTTACATCCCCGCCACGGCCCAGGAAACCCTCCTGTTCGCCTACCTAGGCGAACGCCAAGCCGTTGGCTGCACTCGCCTCGACTGCAGCACGAAGCCCTGCCGCCCCCTCACCGGCCCTCCCGGCGACCCCGTAGCCCAGCGTGCAGCCCAGGATCGCGATGCCCCTGGTCAGCAGGCACCCCCTGACCCCCCCCGACTTGATCCCAGCCAATGTTGACACGCCGCTACCCACAGCCACCCGGCACACCCTTCAGGTTGCTCGCCTGCGGGCAGCTTTTGCAACTCTTTGACCCTCCCAGTCAGCCCTGCCCAACCTGGCGTTCTGCCCTGCAGTTCCGGCGGGGCCCTTTGCGCCAGGCCCTTTTGGTTGCTCTCGATGGCACCCGGTTGCGCGCCACCCCCAACAATGCCGAGGCGGAGCGCGCAGGGAAGCTTTGTGTTTTTTTGCTCCGCATGCTCCTTCACAGGCCTGCTCGCAGCCCGGTCTTCGGCTTTCTTTCGCGGCGAGTGGGCGGCCCTCGCAAGCCCCCACATGCCCCCGCCGGCGCCCGCCAGTGACCCGGCTGACGAAGCCTGCCGCCCGGCAGGCCCTGTCGTCCGACCCACTTGCTCCAGGCACCCCCGCCACTTTGCAGCAACTCACTAGCACTGGCGCTGCCCAGCGGCCGGCCCAGCCGTATGAACCCCTGGGCCCGGAATTGCTCACTTGCTCAAGCGCAGCTCCCCTTCGCATCTTGCCCCCCTTGCCTTCGCTCGCGAGCATGATGCGGCGGCGCTGCACTGCCTGGGGCCGCCCCTGAGCGCCGAGGAGGCCCCTCGAGCTCGACGCCTTGCAGCGCCGACGGGCCCAACTGCCCTTGGCGGGGGGCGGGATGGGCTTGCGGTCTGCCGAGCGAGGGAGGTCTGCTGCCTACTGGGCTGACACCCTGCCCATGATCCAAAAGCGGCGTCTGGTCGTCGCCGGCAACCTGGCAGTTTCGCCGCGGGCGGACAGAGTGCGTGCCGCGGCCGAGGCCGCTGAGGCGCTGCGGACTGATGGCTTTCAGCCTGCTGCGGCTTGACCCGCGCGGCCAGGCTAGAGACTTTGGCGGTTACGAGGCAGGTCTGCTTGCTGACCTGGATCCTGCCTCTCGCGCGCTGCTCCTTTCCCAGGCAGGCGACCATGCCGGGTGCTTCGTCACTGTCCTCCCCACTGCCCGCGAGTTCAACGTCCCGGACCCTCACTTTCGTTGCGGCCTTGCGCAGCCTGCGCGTGCTGCTTCCCTTCAGCGAGCGGGCGTGCTCCTGGCGGGACGCGCTGGGTGCCTTGGGAGGCCACCGTGCGGTGTGAGCGCGCGCTGGCGTGTTAGGGCCCCGCAGTGTCCCCTTGGAGCGCACCGCTGCCAGGATCTGCCGCGAGGCTGGCGCCCGTGTGGCCGAGAACGTGCTCCTGCGCGACCTCAACCTCGATGCGCCGGTGCTAGACGACCGCCGCCTGGAGGTTGTGGCCAATGCCCAGCCCATCTGGGGCGGTGTGCAGGTCGCTGTGGACACCCTTGTCAGCCCTGTCCGAGCTGACGGCGCTCCGCGGCCGGGGGCTGACTGTGAACCCGGCCGAGCCCTGCGCCAGATCCGGCGCCGAAAGCGCCACCACGCTTACCCTGAGCCGGCGCCTACTTGTCCTCGGTCCCGAGCTCGGTGGCCGGTGGCTCCCGGAGGGGGTGGCCTTTGCGCACTTGCTCGCACGCGCAAAGTCACGCCGTGTTCCCGAACTGCTGCGCGGAGCTGCTGTGCAGGCGTATGTGCGGCGGTGGGCTGCCCTCCTCGCAGTCGCCGCGCAGCGCGCGCTCGCCGCCAGCCTGCTGCATCTCCCGTTGTTCGGGGAGACGGCGCAGAGCCGCCGGTGAGCGACATGCTCGCCGACGCCAGGTGGGAGAATGGGCCCTGCCCGCTTGAGTTCGCGCCCGTTCGTTACGTTTCACTTCGTAGCTGCCTTGATTCTGCTGTTGGAAAAGGAAAAGGAAACACAAAAAATAAAAGGGGGGCAGGACTGTGCCAAGCGGGAAAAGGTGCGTGCTGAAAAAGATCACCTTCACTCTCACTCACTCACTCTAGCTCCAGTAGCCATTGAAGCCTTGCTCTTCATTTTGGAGGCCCAGCAAGCAGCGGCAAACCAGGACGGCGTGCAGCTATCGCCCTCAGAGCTTGCTTTGCCACGTGCTCTTGCTGCAACCGGGGCTCAACTTCCCTCGGGCGCCTCCATCTACGTGCCCTGGGCGGTCCGAGGCTGCTCCCGCAACAGCGGCTACATCCCCGCCACCGCACAGGAAGCTTTGCTTGTGCGCTTCCTCGGGGAGCGCGGGTCGGCCGCCCTCGCCGCAGCCGCAGCTCGGTTCCGATCCCAGCCAGCTCCCCAGGCACCGCTGTCAGTTCCCCCCGGCAACCCCGCACCAACTGGAGCAGCAGCCACGGCAGTTGCAGCAGCAGCAGCAGCAGCAACCGCAGCAGCAACAACTGCCACAACCTCAGCAACAGCTGCCGCTACCACGACAACAGCCGCCGCAGCAGCGGCCGCACCAGCAGCAGCGGCAGAACCCGCAGCACAGGCGACAATAGTCCCTCCAGCCGCAGAACGGCGGGACCAAGATGGCGCCCAGGCAGGCGCACCGCCACCCCCTGGCGGCGGCCACGGCAGCAGACAGCAACAGCAGCAGCAGCAGCAGCAGCAACAGCAGCAGCACCAGCAGCAGCCGCGCCAGCAGCGCCGGCAGCGCTCGCCTCCGCGGAGGCCGTTCCCACAGCCAAGGTAGGCGCGGAGCGCCCCGATCCCGACCGGCGCCCAGCCGAGCCGTATGAGGCGCTTTCCCACGAGGTGTTGGATTTCCAACCTGACCAGGTCCACCTCCTCCCTGAATTGGTGCTTTCAAAAAAAAAAAAAAAAAAAAAAAACTCCAGCGCGCACGAAAGGGAGCTGCCCCAGGACCCTCGGGCCTCACGGCTGAGGTCGCTCGTGTGCTCCTTGACGATGAGGGGGTTTCTGATCTCTTCGTCCGCGTGACGCAACTCGTTGCGCAGGCTGCGGTGCCCAGAGATGCGGCAAGGGCACTCGGCCTCGGGCGCATGGTCGCTCTCCAAAAACCAAACGGCCGAGTCCGGGGCATCATCGGCGACTTCACCCGCCGTTTGGTTGCGCGGTGCTTTGCCCAGCAGAAGGCGGAGGCTTTCCAGGAAGCCTGCTCTCCCTTTCAGTTTGCTTTGTCCACGCGATCTGGCGCGGAGAGTTTGCTGACGGCCGCCCTCGAGTTTGATCCTGAAAGCACTCTTGTCTCTGTTGATGGGGTCGGTGCGTTTGACACCATGAGCCGCCAAGCGATGCTGCAGGGGCTTCTCCGTGTCCCGGGGGCGAACCAGTGCCTCCCCTTTGTGCGCATGTTTTATTCGGAGCCATCCGAATATGTGTGGCATGACGCAGACGGGGCCGCACACATCATACAGCAAGCGGAAGGGGGGGAGCAGGGTGATCCCTTGATGCCCGTTCTCTACTCCCTCGGCCAGCACGGTGCCTTGGAAGCCGCGCACGCTCAAATGCAGCCCAACGAGTTGCTCGTGGCCTTCCTTGACGATGTGATCACCATTGCCCGGCCGGACCGAGTGGGCCTTGCTCACCAGCACCTTGCAGATGAGCTCTGGGCCCACTGCCGAGTGCGTCTCGACAGTGGCAAGACACGCATTTGGAACTTGTCCGGACGCGTGCCACCCGCCCTCGGCCAGCCAGGTGCGCCGGAGGCCTCCTGTTGGGTTGGTGCCGGCGGCCGGCCAGTTGAAGAACAAGGGCTCACAGTGCTCGGTGTCCCTGTCGGATCGGCGGCCTTTGTGCGTTCCCAGCTTCTCCAGTCCCGTGCGGGGCATGACCGGTTGCTGGAGCGTCTGCCGGCACTAGGTGATTTGCAGGCTTCTTGGTTGCTCCTTCTCTTTTGCTGCAGTCCGCGTTGCAACTATTTGCTTCGCATGCTCGCCCCGGCGACCACTGCCGAGTATGCGCAAGACCATGATTCAGCCGTGTTGTCTGCCCTTTCCACCTTGCTTGGCACAGGCGACCTGCCGCGACATGCCCGTGACGTTGCCCAGTTGCCCCTGTCCCTTGGCGGCCTTGGCCTCGCCTCTGCTGTTCGCAATTCCGTGCCGGCTTTTTGGGCTTCCTGGGCTGACTGCTTGGCTGTTTTGAGTCGCCGCTTGCCTCGTGTTGCGCAAGAGTTTCTTGACCACCTCGACAGCCCCGACCCACAGCCAGCTTGCTTTGCGGCGGCTGCCGCAGCACGTGCAGCACTCGGCCACTCCGACTGGGCTCCCCCGGCGTGGCGGGAGCTGTCTGCTGGTGAGAGCGCGCCCGTGGTGCAGGAGGAGGGGCCTTCCACCTTCCTTCGTGGCTGGCAGGGCCAAGCTGCAGCCGCCAAGGCCCGTCGGCATCGTGAGACCTTGCTGGCAGGCGCCGATCCTGCTGCCCAAGCGCTCTTGCACTCCCAGTCCGGGCCTTTCGCTAGCCGTTTCCTCACTACAGTGCCAGTCTCATCAGTTTTGTCCTATCCCTGCCATCTCTTCCGTGTTCTCCTCCTGCGCCGCCTGCGCCTCCCCTTGCCTCTTGCTGAGCGCGCCTGCCGATGCCGTCGCCTTCTGGACCCCTTCGGCGACCATCGTGCAGCCTGCGCCCGGTCAGGTGTGCTCCGGGGGCGCGGGTGTCCGCGCCCGGGCACTTGAAGCGCCAGCTCGGCTGCGCCCCAGTGTTGTCGGCGCTCTTGTTGCCAGGTGGTCGGCCCAGCTGACCCATGCAGCCATGACAGCCTTTGCTTCGTCCCTTTTCAGGCAGGCTGCCGGACCGGAGCCTTGCAATGCCGGGGGTGGCACCCTGCCTCCCCTCGGCACCTTGCTGGCTGATCTTGCCCACGTGCCACTGGCGGGCGCATCCCGCTTGCCCGGCCGGTGAGCCGCACAGCCGGGAGCCGCCGGTATACAAATGGCTGCCCCCTTAATGCCCCCTAAGCACATCCGGGGGCCGCCGGCAAATAAGTGGCCTGCAGGAGCAGACGGAAAAAAGGCGCGGGAGAAAAAAAAAGAAAAAGAAAAAAATGTGCACGTGGTCTCGGCCGGAATGTGGTTTTTTATAGGTTCGGATGGCCTGAGCAAAGCGCTGGATTGCATGCCAGCTCCCATGGATCTGGCAGGATCGCATAGGTCGGATTGTGCTGAGGCGTAATTGGTTTGGAAGGGGTCGAGACTCGGATACCGCCCCACTTCGTCCACGGTCCTCTAATCTCTGTTCTTTGGAACTAACCTTCCGTTCTTGAGGGAGTAACCTTCTGACATTTCAAGTTCTTAAGCTTCAGATGGCTGTGCGTGCCACAATGCTGGCAAAATAAACGCCACCACAAAAACTGCAGCCTTGCAATTTTGATGCGTGCACCACTATCAGGCTCTGCAGTTCAAGCACTTGCCACAGCACGCGCCCACATTGAGCATTGCCAAACTTCTCGGTTATGGTTATGGGTTATGGGGACGTAAAACTTAGTAAGATACAGTGGACAGTGGGGCACTGGGACAGCGTGATGTAAAGCTTACCAAGATACAGTGGACAGTGGGACAGTGCGACAGCGGGACAGTGGCACAGTGGGTGGGCACAAGCCAGGTCAGTCAGCCCCAGTGAGGCAAACCAGGCATGCCACCTGCCCAGGCAAAGGTCACACACAACACAGGGAAAGTATCAACACAGACAGGTAGCAGATGCGCCCTCGAAACAAGTTGCCATGTTCAAGCGACATCCAATGCAAGGCTCTGTCTTTTTCATCAGGCGCCGCACTGAAGCTCATGAGGCATCATAGTGCCAGTCCTGAAAGCCAGTCCACTATTCACTGGGACAGTGGACAGGGGACAGCTCCAAATCTCAGGTAGAGCTCCAAGGCGTAGCCAGCTCATTGGGGCCATTCTCTGGCGTGAAGACAAACATGCGGCACACTTCTGCTTCACAGTCGAACAGCATCGCATAGATCGCAATGACTTTGTCGCCCGCAATCTTTCGCACAGCGTCCCTGTAGCTATATAGCTTCTTGTCGTTGTGGGTGAACTCAGGGTCCACCATGAAGAGCCTGCACCGGACCCATTCCGCCAAGGCAGCTTCCATCGTGAAAGGCTCATACCTCGTGGCGCCCACTAGCAGACAAGAGTGAAATGCAAACAACCCGACCAAAGATTCTCACTCTACAGCACCTTTCAGCCCAGGCACGGGCACGGCTGAACATCGCACTCGTCAATGTCAGCTTCAAATTCACCGTCGGCGCCGCAAGGAATGGGCTCTGACTTCCACATGTTCCGCATCAGTGGGGTGGTCAAAAATCCGGACATTCTCACTTGGACAGAGGACCAGGAACAGTGGACGGCGTCAGCTAGGCCAGTGTCAGACCAGATCAGAGCCAAAGCTTGCAGGCGCAAGTTGCACAAGAGTGGGTCGAGCGCACCGCGCTGAAAGCAGGGAAAACATGTGTTCATTCAGTTGCGCCAAATGCAGTCTTGGAAGGGAGTTTGTGTGGACATCAAGTCAAGCCTAATGGCAATCTCACATCAAAAACTTGCAGCAATTCAGTCAACGCACAACCAGGCAACGCAGCCCGCCCCAATCAGCCAGCGCAAAATACAATTCTGCAATGCAACATTGTCGAATTTACGGCTCCAGCGTCTGGATCATAACAGTGCTTGTTCTGACCTTCTGGAAAAGAGAAATGCGTCTGCCAGGGGCATGCGCAACTTTTCAAGCTTGGAAATCGTCGAAGGAGGGGCCTCTCTGAGTTTGAACGGCTTGAACGGTTCGATTTATAGACTAACCTGACAGGGGGCCCGCCAACTTACAGTAGGCGCACAGACCAAATTTGGTAAATTTTGGCCAGAACCGCGGGGGAAGAAGCTTCCAGCAAGAGTTTGTCCCAGGTTACCATACTTGGGCCGCCCGCCCCAAGCAAAAGTAGCTCAATTTAGCTTCCATCATTTACAGTGTTGGGCCCCAGTTTGGATGTATTTGTCAGCTGTGTCTTTGTGCATTGTCCACTGTCCCCTGTCTTCACTGGCTTGCTCTACCTTGGTGGCCTGGAAGCGGGCCTGGACCTCAGCTTTTTGTTTGCGTTGCAGTTGGGCTGCTTTCATGAGGGCAACCTTGCCCCCGAATACCTGCTCAATGCAATCAACATTAAGCACAGTTGACATGGTTGTTTTTTGAATGTAGGGAGTGCCAGCAAACTGCGCGGGCCCGCCACACCAGCAAACTTGCAGGGGCCAACTCTGTAAGTATGTGGATGCATATTGCTGAAGGCAGTGGTTTTTCTTTTTGACACATGCCTTTCATTGGGTTACACACTTTTTTCCTGGCCACATTGAAGGGGCAGTTCATCATCTTTGACTGCAAGCCTGTCCCGATCAACATGATGAAGTTCTCGACTTACTCTATCATGTCTGGGCTCTACAAGCAGGACCCGGGTAAGTGTAGGCCACACTTTGCAGACATGCGTAGCCCAGCTGTGTTCTGCAGGAAGGCGACCAATGGTTTGCGCACTTCCTGTATCTTCAGAAGCCGCCGACCTCTCCTGGGTGCCAGCCGCAGAAGCTTCACATGTGGCGGTGCCTCAAGTACCCAGCCGCCCTGCAAGAGTTCCTGACCAACCAGGCTGGCAAGAGAACCAAGGTGTCCAAGTGCGCATTGTGCATCACTTCCCTGAATCTAGTGCTCGAGGCATTTGCTTCGCAGAATCAGAGGAACATGCCGCACTGGACGGCCCGGGGCCCGTCCATGGACTCGTGGCAGGGCTGGGTCTGGAGCTACGGAAATGGGCTCGGGGCTGAGTCATTCTTTTGTTTCCCAAGTCTCACTTTGTGCATGGGGGCATTGCAGGCTCCTTGACAAACCTTTGTCAGTTTTTCCGTCAGGTACTACTGGACAGAGGACCGTGGCGATTTCCAACTTATCCCACGCCAGTAGGCCATGTGAGCGTTTGAGAGGCGGTCCAGCTGCAACGGATTGGCTCATTAGCTCTTTGTTCCCCTGTCCTTTGTCCACTGTCCCATGTCCATGTGTGCATGGGAGTCGTTGTTGATAGTAACTAGTTGCCAGCCCTTTTGCTCAGAAAGCTGTTGATGCACAGTGTGGCTTTTTTTGGCAGATGAGCAGAGGAAGGGGAACAGGAAGCTTTTTGAATTGAGTGCCCAGCAGTGATCGATCACGCGCTGGGCATTCTGACTGAAGCAGTTTCGCAAGACACAGCCTTGGACATCGTGTCAAAAGGAGCTTCAAAGCACTTAATGATTGCTCATGGTTCACGCCATGCATTCATTACAGAGCAGCACTCACATGCCTGTGCAGCCATCTCAGGTGAGCTGGCCCTATGCCGCCCTTCCAGGCGCGGATTGCCTGGGAATGCCTTCAGCCCATTCACCGATAAAGTTAGAAGGATGAGCTCGGGACTTTCGACTGCACACTGTCCACTGTGCGCGGTCCTCTGTGCACTGTCCATTGTTCCCTGTCCACTCTACACAGTGCTGCCAGTTTACACTTTCCACTGTCAACCACCCACTGTCCACTGTCCAATTTCCACTGTGCGTTTTCCACCATAACACCTTGCCCGGAACCTGTCGCAGCCACAGGTAAACATAGAACCTGCTGGACACCTGGCTGTTTCGTAGAGAAGATTTTATGTTTGCATTTTGCCGTGTAGATTAGCAAGGATGAGCTCGGGACTTTCGACTGCACACTGTCCACTGTGCGCTGTCCTCTGTGCACTGTCCATTGTTCCCTGTCCACTCTACACAGTGCTGCCAGTTTACACTTTCCACTGTCAACCACCCACTGTCCACTGTCCAATTTCCACTGTGCGTTTTCCACCATGACACCTTGCCCGGAACCTGTCGCAGCCACAGGTAAACATAGAACCTGCCATTGGGTTAATGAACATGATGCTTGATTTTAGCTATCAATGTCCCCGCCCGACATCCGGCATTTTGCTGCCTCACTGGGCCAGGCACCAGCCGCCTCAGACACCATTTGAGTTTGCATCGCCGGCTGCTATGACCCACCAGGGGGCCGGCAACAAGGAGATTTGAAATTTGCAGCCAGCCGTTTCACATGTCATTTTCTGTTTCGCCGCCGGCTGCACATTTCGTTTGCCCTTGTCTCAGGCCCCTACCTGACTGGTATAAGCCAGCGCTCCAACTTCAAATGACTTCAGGCGCGGCCGGCTGCTTTGCTGTGGGGGGGCTTTAAATTCCAAGCCTAAAAGTCATTTGTTTACAACGTCATTTATTTCGCCGGCGCGTGGGGGGGGGTCAGGGGCCAGCTCAGTAAATGACTTTTGTCATTTCCTCGGTGAAGGTGGCCGGGCATTGCAGTTCTTGCCTGTAGAGCTGGAAAACTCCACCTGTGACAGGCGAGAAGGGCAATGGCAGTTCGGGTGTCCAGCACTGGAAGAGGCCACCTGTTTCAGATCTGCCCACTGTCACTGATGGTCCCGTGTCCACTGTCACTGGTGGAAAGCGGGCACGGCTGTCTTCGTGGAAAAAGCCACTCTGCTCCGACCTTGTGGTGCCTGTAGAGGCACCCTCCTCAGCAGGCACCCGCCAGCTAGTCTGGCATAGTGTGTCATTGGATGAGCCAATGCTTGGACTTGTAAAGGCAGAAGGAGCTGAGGTGAATGAGTACACGAAGCAAGCTCTGGACCCTGACAGGTTTACTCGCTTGCAGGCTTCGAAGTGTGGATGCAAAAGCATGTGCTACAGTTTGTTCAACTGGCGGCAAGTCTTGGGGATTTGCCAGCTGTGGCATGCCATGCCTCCCGAGTCCCAGCACCATTTCTTAAATGCCCAATGGGAGGGCAGCGCAGATGACCATGTTGGTGTGGAGGCAGCCCACCGTACGAATTGGTTCTTCGCTGGCCAGCGAGTTTGCTTCACAGCCTTGTGCGGGCTTCTGGGTGTAGGGAACAAGACCATGGCGAAAAAGCTGCAGGGCGTTGTGGACATGCGCCGCAACATCAATGACAGTGTAGGAATGCCATCGAGGCCCCAGCTGCAGGAACCTGGTGGATATGTTTTTCTTGGAACTCTACCACCAGTGCGCAGAGGACCTTCCAGAGACATTGCATGCAAAGGATGTGGATGCGCAGATCTCCTTGGACCATAACTTTGAAGTAGAAGGTGACCCACAAATGTACCAGCGGCAAATCTCCAACATCACTGAGATTTTTTCATGGACCCCAGAAGCTGCGCTGGCCCAGAACATCATTTCACTGTCCTCTGTTGACCTGTCCACAGTCCCCTGTCGCCACCTTCCACCTGGCAAGCCGATGGGGCTTTATTGGCAGTTCCAGGCTTGGTGTGAGGCGGTGCAGGCCTTCGCAGGACACTCCTCAATCAAGACTCCGTCATGGTCGGTCTTCTGGCGGATGTGGTCCGGGAAGTGGTCGCATGTCTTGAGGTTTCGGAAAAGGTCGCAGCACAAGGAGTGCAACGAGTGCCACCAGTTTCGGGAGAGCATCCAAGGCAAGAGAAAGCCGCCTGCAGAGAAGATGGCTCTAGCATGCAAGTGGCGTGAGCATCTTCGTGCTCAGTACCACGACAGGTTGATTTACTGGAGCCTTAGATGGGCATCGCGGGCCAGCATGGATGTGTTAACCATTATTCTAGATTCAATGGATCAGTGCAAGACAAGCTGGCCTCAGTATCCATTTCACCGCAAGCCTGCTTGTTTGGAGAATCTGGAACGTCCCAGGGTGGTTCTGTCCGCTGTCCTCTGTCATGGGTGGTGCAGCAATGTGTTCCTGTCTGATGACTCTCTTCACCACGGCGCATCCTCAACATGCGAACTGCTGTGCCGCAGCATTGACCGGGTCATGCAGATTTCGGAGAGGACAGGGAGACCTTTTCCTCGGCATCTTGTCGTGCAAGCCGACAATACCACTGCGCAGAACAAGAATTCAGTTGTGTCACTGTTCTTGGCGCACTTGGCGTCGGAGGGCAAGTTCTTGACTTGCACTATGAATTTCCTGACAGTCGGACACACACATGAGGACGTCGATCACTATTTTTCCATGCCCCTGTCCACTGTTTTGCGTCCCCACCGTTTTGAGCTGCCAGAAGATTTGGCCGAGCTGATCAGGGAGAAGATGAAGTCCTTCACCTTGGAAAAGGGCGAAGAGCTTTTCGTAGATGAGGTGCACCACGTCAGAAACTTCGACCAGTGGTTGGGGAAGATTGGGGTCTCACTGCGGGGCTGCTTTGTGAGCAGACAAGGCCGGCTTGGCGCCCATTCTTTTGTTTACAAGTGCCGGTGCCACCTGTCGCCAAAAGAAGTTGAGAATCTTCCACAAGACAGAGCCGGTGTCCAGGGGCATGACCATGACGTTTTTGCAATGACGAAGGGCAGAATGCATGGGGCCAGCTTTCTGCCACCAGTGCTGGCTTTGCCACGGCAAAGAGTGATAGACAGTGCGCTGTCCACTGTCCCAGGTCCTTGCCGTGACTTGGCAGAAGGTGCAGCCAGTCAAAAGCGGCTGGCAACATTGACGAAGTTGGCGGACACTCTGGAGGGCCTCCCTCATGACTTTGCCAGAAGTGTGGCGCGCATCCGGGAGAAAGTTACGCTGTTGGAGCAAGGCCAGTCTGCAGAGACCAGTGAGGAAGCACCTCCCCTGGTGTGGCTTGGGCGGCCGCCGCCTGAGAGATCTGAGGTGCCATTGACCCGCAACATGTACTATGAACATTTGCCAGACACATCCTGGCAACTGCTGGCTAGGTTTCACCGCGCACCGCAGAATCGGGAATAAGAAAACACGCGCTTGCCTGTGCAGTTGCCTGTGCCAATGCTCATGCGCAACTTGCAGTTTACGATTGTGCTTTGATTGTGCTTCAGGATAGTGAGTGAAGCAATCCTTTGTGCACTGTGCGCCGTCGTAGCTAGGTGCCCGGTAGCCATGGCGCACACCGGGTGGATGGAGAGCGCAGACTCGAAGCAGGTCGTGAAGAAGCTGCAGGGAATCATTGTACAGACCTTCTCAGGCTCGCAAGATCCAGAGGCCACGGACTGCCTCCATGTGATTGACTATTTGGCCTCCAGCCTTCCAGACCCTGCCTTCAAGGCAAGCTTGCAGGGCTTGTTCACGACTGCAAGGCACCTCAGCCCAGGTTGGGTGCCCCCAGTAGCAGTCACACAAGCGCCAGCAGCACCCGCAGCAATGCAGGTTGTGGACGGATGGCTCTCCATTTGGGCATTGGGGCATGCTGACAGCTCAGCTGTCAAAGGAAGGTCGAACATGGTGAGCATCCTCGAGGTTGCCTTTTCCATTTTGGAGAACACCTTCAACTCGGCACAGAGTCCAGTTGATGTGTTGTTCCACGAGGTTCCGGGGCAGACCATCACTGACTTTTCAGTGAGATTGAGTGTGGGCTTTACCAGGGTCTTGGCTGCAAAGGTGGTCCTGCTTGCCATGATGCAGCTTTGCCAGGAAGAAGTCAGCCATGTGCTTCCTGTCCTCTGTTCATTGTTCTTTGTGAAATTCACATACAACCCAGCTCCCTCAGATGAGCTGCAGCGGTGCAGATCCCTGGCTGCCAAGTTCCAAGTGAGTGAGAGCACCCGCCCAGACCCCATCCAGATCTTCCACACCTTGTCTGAAGGTTTGAAGAGGGCGGGCGGCGATGTGACCACAGGCTTGCCTGGAAAGATCAAAGAGTACAATGCCATGACCAATGTGCAAAGTCAGTCCATAAGTGACCTGGAAGCTCGTGTAGTTTGCGCCCTTCCCTGCCAGACAGAGGAATTCCGCAAGGGCCTGGCGCACCACTGGCAAAACTACAAGAACGCCGAGAGCGCCGTCCCCATGAAAATGTTCAACTTCCTGAATGCTGACATGCCTCAAGAAGCCTCTGGCGTTTGGAAAGATATCTTGTCGCCAAGCCCGGAGAAGAATGAGGAGTTCCTTCTTCACTTGGTTGCGGTCTTTCTGAAGAATCTGAAGGATCTCATTCGCTTGAGGAAGAAGCCGAACCTGCGCTATGGTGCGTCCAAGCTACGGGTGGGTGACCCCGTCAGCGCCTACTGTCAGGCGTGCCTGTGGGTGCACTTCCGGCCGCAGATGCAGCAGGAGATGAGCAATCAAGAGTTCGAGCACCTTCAGAAGTTGTTCCGCAGAGGGGGTTTTGAGAGAGAGCTTACTGACCGGGTCAAGGCCATGAATCCCACCCTCAAATTGCAGGACTTCCGCTTCATCTGTGTCCATTTGGGCAGGGATGCGCCTGTGAAAGAGCAGTCGCAGCTTGATGAGGCGCAGAATTGCAGCAGGAGAAGGCATCCTTGCGGCTCTTCGAGGCCAAGCTTGAGAAGGACCAGTCGACCTGGGTCAAGTACAAGGCTGCTTTGGATGAGTACAGCTCCACGCAGCGGATCGGCAAGGTCGAGTTTCTGCGGGCCCAGGATCAGGAGTTGACAGCAAAAGCGGCAGAGCTGCAAGACGGCACCCTTCCTGTGAAATTCCTCTCAAAGGGTGAGCACATTGCTCCATTTGTGGGGCAAGCCTCGGCTGCATGGCTGGAAAGTGTGATGATTCCTGCCCCGGCAGCCTTCACCGTGTACATCGTGAACCTCACGAGCCTGGGCTCTGCTGCCCTCCGGGCCGGCCCGGAATGTGTGCGTGTGATTGCAGATGCATGCGCCCACTGCCCAGAGCGCACCTTCGCCATGTTGATTGGCCCAAATGTAGCAGGCCATGGGCACACTTATGATGACACTTATTGTGAGAAAGCCCAAGATGACACCGAGCAGTTGCTGAAGCAAGAGGAGCACGGTCTGCGAGTTCGCCGTGGGCAAATAGTGTTTGCACAGGACAGCATTTCCAGCCGCACAAGGTCTGGCGCCCACATCATGTGGATGTGCATGAGCAACCAAATGAAGAATGAGAATGAGGTGGCCTGCGAGTTTGAGAAAAGCAGCCTTTGGCACAGGCGTGTGATTGCCGGAGTTCAGATGAAGCCAAATGGGGAGTTCGTCTTGCCATTCGCAGGCGTTCCGCCCACATCTGCAGAAAACCTTGCCAAGGCACAGATGTTCAAGCAGCACATCAGTGGTGTTGACTTGATCAACAAGTTCAAGGAAAGCCTATGGAAAGGGATGCAGGTGAGCCCGAAAAATGGCGCTGTCTATGTGGATGTTTTGCCATATGATGACTCTGTCCTCCTGTCCACTGTGCAAAGTCTTTCCAAATCCAAGCCCAAAGAGCCACAGGAGATGGTGATCACGTGTGTCTGGGCCCGTGGGGACCAGGAGCAAGACAAGCGCAGGTCCAACGCGGACTGGCTGAAGGACTCCACACGCAGAGCCATTGACAGGATGGTGAGGGGGAAGCTGTTGATCATCCCTGGGCATCAGCTTCGCGATTTCCAGCCTGAGGGGTCCACACCAGTGAATGACACGAAGCTTTACCACTTGACCTTCCCAACTGCTGATGGGCACTTGGCTTTCCGGCAAAAAGCCCTGGACGAGTGGGGCCCAAAGTTCGCGAGGCTGAAGCAAGACTATGACAAGTCGACGGAGAAGCACAATCGGGAGTTCAACCCTTCTGGCACCCCCTTTAAAGGAGATGCGCAAAACAAGCGCGCGGCGCCGCTGGAGGACATCGAGGCTGAGGGTGACCCCTTCCCAGAGGAGTGCGTGGTTGGGTCTTTGGAGGAGTTGAAGAAGCAAGGAGCTGTGACCATTGTGAAGTCTTTGCAGCCTGACCTGTTTCAGTTGGTCTTCACCTCCACAGGCGCCTTCTACCTTCATGGCCTTGCAGACGGTGTGGTTTCCGCCAGGATGCCTTTGTGCGTTGCCCATGGGGAGTTCCACTCCGGAGATGCAGATGTTGAAAAAGCGGAGAAAAGGAAAACGCACCTCTTCAACACTCAGATGAACTCTGTGGACGGGCTGTGCCTTTGGGCCCACCCTGATGCGTGGGACCCAGCCTTCAAGAAGGGGTTGGCTTCTTTCAAGGAATTTGTGAGCTACTTGGCGGACCACAATGTGGCGACATTCACAATTGTCTGCCATGAAGCAACCTTGATCCCACTTCCTTGAGTGTGAAGTCAACCGAGCCATGCAAATTCGAACCTAAGAAGCTTCCGCCAAGGGCCATGGCGGACGTGACGAATTGCGGGTCCATGATCTCTTGGGCAGCTGTGGATTGGACCAAGGGGGAAAGCAAGAACGGTGTGCTCAAGCTGTTCATGAAATTCTACTACGAGGATTCCGCCCAAGGCAAAGGTGTGTTTCCAGCCAAACCTTCTTGGCTTCTGACAAAGGCGAAGCGTGTGCAGAAGGGCAAGTGCTACTTGGTTTGCAAAGATGGCGCATGAGAGAGGCGGGCCGAATCATTTGCCGGAAGAGCAGAGGCTGGCAACTGTAGCAAATTTTGCAATCTTGCAGTGAGAAGAAAAAATTGTGCTGCTGCTCTTGTCATTGCTTTGTTTGTTGCACTTTTTTGCAGGAGCTGGCTTGCGCCTTGACATTGAGTTGAGAATTGCCTGATGAGGTTTTAGGTTCAGGCCAAGATCTCCACCCGACACGCCCTGCCTTTCCATTGCCATGGCTGGCTTCTTGCAGGGCTGGCTGGATGAGCGAGAGGAGGAAGAGCTTTGCGCGAGTGAGTGCGTAGCCCAACACGCACAGACCCAGTCAACGAGCCAGCAACCGAATGGCTCGATTGCGGGCGGCAAGAGCAGTGTGGGGGGCGAGCCAACGACTAGCAAGAGCGCTATGTCCAAGTGCCTGTGGCCCGGGGCCCACCGATCGCCAGAGAAAAAGCGAGGCATTGACAAGGTGAAGAGAGCAGCTCGTGGCAGCGCCGGAACTTTTGCAGGCCGTCGCCCCCCAAAGAACCCCACAAAGTTGGCCTTCTACAACCAGCTCAAGCAAGACTATGAGAAGACAATGAAGGAGATCAAGTCGACGCCGAAGAATGGCAAGAAGACAAAGCCTGCGACTATGAGCCAAGAAAGCTTTTGGCAGCACATGCGGTCCGCCATGAAAAAAGATGCAGGAAGCCCCCAGGAGCGATTTGCCAAGGGGGCAAAAGAATTTCGAGCTAAGATGGGTTTGCACTGAGCATTGTCCACTGTCCATTGTACAGTGTCAATGCCATCAGTCCAGGGGAACAGCCTTAGTGTGCGCTGAAAGCGTGCGTCCAATTGGGGTGCTCGGGCAGCTGCGCTTGAACAAAACACACTTGAAAAAGCACAAACTGCTGGCACCGACTGATATGCACGCATTGGTTGCTGAAAAGTTGTACTAATTGTTTTCCGCAGCTTTGGGCTCTTGAGTGCTTGATTGACTTGCCACGGTTGGCATAATCATGGCTGTGCCAGAGGTGAAGGTC
This sequence comes from Effrenium voratum, assembly GCA_963377175.1. Classification (NCBI taxonomy): domain Eukaryota; class Dinophyceae; order Suessiales; family Symbiodiniaceae; genus Effrenium; species Effrenium voratum. The sequence goes on from CAUJNA010001569.1 coordinate 89,086, forward strand.
CCTCCAAGGCTTGCCACCATGCGCATCTTCGGACTCACGCTGGCGGCTGCTGTTGCCCTGTCCCCTGTCCACCGTCCTTTGTCCGTGGTCGAGCTGTGGGCAGGTGTCGGCGCTGTGGCCAATGCAGCAGCGTCCCAGGGACTGCCGTCCAAGGCCATGGACATTGAACGAGTTCCAGGAATGACAGATGGGAATGGCCCGGAATCAGAAAACATCTTGTCGAGGGCAGGCTTCATGAATTCCTTGAAGGCAGTCCTGGCAATTCAGCCCGGTGGCTTACTGTGGATGGCGCTGGTATGTTCCAGCTGGGTGTTTCTCAACTCCTGCAACTGCCAGCGCTCTAAGGAGCATCCTGAAGGCTCCACTGGCTACAAGCCTGTGCAAGAAGGGAACAGGATGGCTTGCATAGCCGCTTTTCTGTTTGCTGTGGCCATTCTGACTGGGGTCCAATCTGTGGTGGAGCAGCCGGCTGGATCCATCATGTTCCGCTTCCAGCCCTTGAAGAAAGTCATTGATGCCTTCAAGGCGACACACACTACTTGTGCCAGGTGTGCTTTCACCCCTGATGTAGAGTATGGTGCTCGCCTCCTCAAGCGCTACAAGTTCTTGGGCGAAAGCTGGGTGTCTACCCTGCACACAAAATGCACCTGCGCTGGGCGGCAACATCGTTCCATGGTAACTGTGGGGGCGCAAGGAAACCAGAAGACAGTGACGGGGAAGGCGGATGTCTTGAAGGAGAGCCAAGCCTATCCAGCAAACATGGGCAAGTGGGTAGTGGACCAGTACCTGCAAAAAGATGCTGTCCCATGTCCTCTGTCCTCTGTGCATTGGAAGACGCCAGAGCTAAAGAAACGACCTGTTTCTTCGAGCTGGAAGGCACCCCAACCCTACGATGTTCCACCTGCAAAGAAGATTCGAGTAAGTGCTTCTGGCGCAGATTTCTGGAAGCGCCCCAGCCTGCATTAATTCATGTGTGCAATTCGGCAGCAGCCGGATGATGGCGGTGAGGAGGCACTGCGCGGAAGAGTAAAACAATGCAATTTACCGAAGGAGGTGTCGGTAAATTAAGCTAAATTGAGCTACTTTTGCTTGGGGCGGGCGGCCCAAGTATGGTAGGGGGGGGGGGGTTCTGGAAGGGCCGTGTTTGGGGGTAGGAACCGAAAGCAAACCCTGGCCAGGAGGCCCGTCAAAAGCTTTTAGCGCTCGTCCCCGATTTGAGTCGGCTATGGGCTGGAACAGAAAATCATCTTGAGATGTGGCTGGGGGGCAGTCCTGCGTGTCATGGGTGCTGCGGCTGCTTTCTGCGCAGGGTGGGGCGGAAGCTTTTCTTATATTGAATCTTGGCGCGGGGAGCCGAACCCAAAACAACCTGCGCCAAAACAACCAGTGCTGCTGGCAGTTCTCTTTTGGTCAGTTTGACTCTTCTCTGTCCACTGTCCGCTGTCCGGTTTCATTCTTCACTGGCTTCTTGCTTCTGCTTGGCTGGAATTATTTATTAGTGGCGGTCTCTGGTCGGTTCGCATGCAAGCGGTTGCAAATTGTATCTTGGGCAAGTAGCCTTGCACACACATAAAGTGCTTCTGAGCACATGTTTTTTTGCTGTTCCAAGTTTGGGCATGAGAAATGAAAGGGTGGCCTCGAATTTGTAGGATTAGGTGGAGTGATTGACTGCATCAAGATGCGCTGCTGGCGGATACTACTCGAAGACCGGCAACAAATGCTGGCCCCCGACCCCGAAGCACAACCATGTTGGCTTGCTGCGCGGCGCTGCGACACTGTGAATGAACTATGACGACTGAGGACGAAAGTGCAATTTTTTCAGAACTGCTGTCAACTTTGCTTTGCCGCGCGTGGTGCGCAGCTTTCACGCTGGCTCCCTTGCCGCGCTGACGCGCGCCTCCTGTGATTCCTAAGTAACGGGTCGCGCTGCTGTTTACGCGTGTGTGCGACTTACTCAGTCAACGAGCGCGCAGCCTGTGTGATGGCCGCGATTTGGTCAACTAAGAGCTGGCTGGCCAGAGTTAACTGGGTATCCTCGCAGTGCTGACGCAGACGGGCGCTGTACTTGCCTTTTTCGCTTTTAGAAAAGTTTGGCCCTTTAACCAATGCTGCCGGCAGGCATCTAGTGCTCAAGCAAAAGCAGTAAGCCCCTGTGTCATGGTGCTTGCCATTGCCTGGCCTCCTGTCTGCTGCTGCCACTGTCCACTGTTCCAGGTCCACTGTCGGACTGCCCACGGCTGCTGCCATGCCAGACAAAGAGGTCCAAACAGTTGCTGTCGGCAAGAGGTTCTCAATCGTCCATTGTGTGTGGCGGACATACTATGGCATCCTCACTGAAGATGAGCTGAACGAGGTCATGCCTGATCCGAACTCTGTTGATTCTAAGCGAACCTGGGAAACTGCGATGGCAAATGCCAAGGGCAGGGAGTGAGTGGAGAAAAAATGGTGCATTGCTGGGAGCATGTGGAAATCTTCATTGCAGCAAGCGTGTTGTGCCTGGACTCAGAATTGTTTCTTTGAGCAGTTGACGGGTGCTTACCTGCAGGCGAGCGCTGCACTCACTTCTTGGAAGCTCGCTGCCCTCTGTCTTCTGTCGCCTGTCCTCTGTCCATTGTGTCCTCTAGGTTTGCGTTTTTGTAGTGGTGTTTATTTTGCCAGCATTGTGGCACACACAGCAAGCTGAAGCTTAAGAACTTGAAATGTCAGAAGGTTACTCCCTCAAGAACGGAAGGTTAGTTCCAAAGAACAGAGATTCTCTGCGCCAGGCTCTCACGGCCCCCCTCCGCTTGCTCACCCGCGCGCGCCGTGACGGATGTCTCACCGCTTGGAGGAGGGGAGGTTTTGGCTCAAGCTGGAACTTGTTCCCTGGGGGTTCCCGTGCTTGCCCCGGCGGCTTGCCCATGGCTAGTGCCGCCGCCTGGGCGGAGGTCGCGGCGCGATGGCTGACACCTCGCTTGTCGGCCGCCTTCGGTGCTGCCTCCTCAGCCTTTGCCTTTACGGCTTCTTTGCCCCAGGGATGCCGGCAAAGCGTGGCACACGCATTGCTGGTCTGTGCGGGGGACTCCCCGGTGCACTTCTCCGATGGGTTTGGCCCGCTGAGCCTGGCCTGGGGGTGGGTACTCCTGGGCTTGGCGATGGGGACGCTCCTAGGCATGGTGTTGGCTCTCAGCTGGCAGGCGCATGGCGGCTGCCCGGGCCGAGCGAGCAGGCTGCTCGCCGGCTGTGGAGGCTGCGGCCGCCGTGCTCGAGAGCTTCCGCCTAGGAGGCGCGCAGGAGGGCCAGAGGTGCAGGGCATTCATCCGAGGCACTTTTGTGCCAGCTGCTCGAACGGACGCTGGCAGGCCAGCAGGCGGGCAACGCACACCCTGGCCACCGTGGGCCGCGGAGGCTGAACAGGAATTCGGCCTGAAGATGGGCACCGCGCGGCCGCGACGCGGCCTCGGCTTCCAGGTGCGTCCGACCCCGTGGCAGCCAGCAGCTGCGGCGCCCGCCGTCCGAACGAAGCGCGTGGCGGGCTGCCAGCATCTGAGGGATGCACGCGGCCGGTCGTCGTGCGCGCCTGGTGCGCAACACGTAGGCCGAGGGGGCCTCCTGCGGGCGAAGATGTCTGCCGCAGCTGTTTGGCTCTTCTGGCTCCTAGGGACCCTTTGCAGTAACCGGTGGCGACTATGTCGTGCCGTGCTTGCCGCCTTCGTGACGCGCAAGCGGAAGCGGCACATTGCCGAGCCTGCTGTGCGCTCATTTTGCTGCAGCGGCTGGTGCAGGGCCCGGCTCTCCCTGAGGAGATGGACGCCATGGTCGGCTCCCTGCTGGAAGGCGCGGCGCAGCTGCTCCGGGAGCTGGCCGACGCCTACGCGCGGCCGCCGGCTCACCAAGAGCGGCGCTGCAGCCGCAGCCGCAGCCGTGGCCCTGGTGGTGGTGGAGGTGGCCGCAGCCGCAGCCGCAGCCGTGGCCCCCGGCGGGGAAAGGGCAAAGGCAAAGGCCGCGGGCGGGGCAGAAATGTTGGGGAACGCGGGCGTGACCAGCAACGTCACCAAGCCGACGGTGAGAGAGCGCCCCTAGGCCCCCACTTCAGAGTAGCCTGCCGAGACGAGCGGGCCCTGGCAGACAGTTTCTTTTTGAACAAGCCTTGTTGACCGGAGGGCTGCCACCGGCGGCCCAAGCAGCAGCTCCCATCGCAAAAAAGGTGCGCAGGGCCGGGGGGACGGGTGTTGGCAGTCGTGCTTTGGTTGCGCGCGTTGGCGTTCCCAGCGGCCCGTTGGAGGGCTGCCGTGTGGGCGAGGCGCGCAACCCGGGGCCGACGGAGACGGACGGGTTGAACGAACAACGCACGTACGCAGCCGACGCGCTGGCTCGGGCTGGGTTCGCGGCCCCTGCGGCAGCCAACCACACCGGCTGGCGGACACCGAGTCTCTGGAGCGACGCCTCCCGGGAAACTCGCCGTGTGCGATCCTCCGAGGCAGCAACGCCCCCCGACCTCACACCTGCCACGCCGATACGCCGCAGCCGCTGCAACGTTGACGGGCTCGCAGGCGTTTTCGGAGAGACTGGGTGCGAGGCCATCGCCGCCGCCGGTGCGGGGCAGCGATTCCCGGCAACGTGGAGCGTGCGGTCGTCGGAGGCCGCCACGTTGCTGGAGGAGACCCCGCGCCTGGACCGGGACGAAGCTCTGGTACAAGGCGAGGCCGCCCCTGGACAGTCAGGCGACGTTACGCCTGGATTCGAAGGCTGCCCCCACGCCCGGACGCTCGGGCATGAGCCTCGCCTCCCACCTTGCTCATGGTGCACGCGCGGCCCTCCTGTGGCTGCGGTTTCCGCCGCAGGCAACTCGTGGCTCTATGTCCCGCTGCTGCATGCGGCGGCGGGGACGCTGGAACGATCTGCTTTCGAGGCGTGGGCTCGCCAGACGACATGGGACGGGTGGCTGCCCATGGTACAGCTCCTGCAGGAGGCGGCCCCCACGGATGTTGGCATCATCCGCCTCGTGCTGGAAGGACAGGGGGCGAACCAAGCGGCCGCCCGGCTGCCGGATACGTCCCGCTACGCTGTGTCGCTGCCGCTTCTGGCAGTCGTGGCGTTCCTCGTCGAACCTGACGGGTACTTCATCGCGTCTGTGCAGGAGACGCTGCTGGAAATTTTCGCCGGACCAGAGGCTGCGACGCAGCTGCCAGGCTGCGCGAACACCTTCCGCCTGGCGCCAGTCCTGCAGCTCGAGCCTAACCCACACCCGGGCATAGCGCCGGAACCCGAGCGAGGCGATGGCAGCTCGCCTGCTAGACGCTCCCCTGCCGGCCGGCGAGGGGCGCCAGGGGCGGCGCCCGCCATCATGTCGAGTTGGCGGACGCTGCGCTGCAGCGTGGTCTTCGTGCCCTCGATGACGTGGACCTCGCTGCAACCCTCCGCGTCCGCACGCCGACGTTGCAAAGCGTGCCAGGCTGGATGCGCGGCCTGCTTGCTTTTGCGCTCCGAAGCGGCCTCCGGTTGATCCGGGACGCGCGGAGCGGGCCCCGGCTGGAGCCAGATCCGGCCCGCCCCCGCCTGACTCGCTTGAGGCGAGGGGCGAGCGGGCTGCGGCGTTGGCGCACTTAGGAGAACTCTCGGCTGCTGGCACCAGGCAACGAGGAGACGCTGCGCGAACTCCGGGATCCCGCCCGGAAGCTGTTCTCCAACACCAGCCGCACGAGCCAGTGAGGCTGTCATGGGGCGCTTTCGTCAACAATTTGCGCCGCGCTCACCGAGGTGCGGCCCCTGGCCCGTCGGGCTGCACCAACGAGCATTTACGCCTGCTCCTGGATTCAGAGGAGGACATGCAATTGCTCCACCACGCCGCGCAGAGGCTTGCGCTGGCGGACGTCCCCGAAGTCATCGCCACCGCGCTTCGCTTGGGCCGCATGGTGGCGCTGCGCAAGCCGAACGGTCGAGTCCGCGGCTTGGTCATGGGGGACACCTTCCGCCGGCTGGTGGCCCGGACGTTGGCGCAACAGTTTGCAGCCTCCTTTGATGCAGCTTGCCGGCCCTTCCAGTTCGCGCTCGGGACTCGGGCCGGAACGGAGGCTGCTGCCCGGGCCGTTCGCGCCCTGTGTGAGCGGGACCCGCGTGCGACGGTCGTGAGCATAGATGGCGTCGGGGCCTATGACCATGTCCATCGAGCCAGCATGCTGGGGGGCCTCGCGGTTGACAACGCGCTCGCCCCGTTGCTCCCCTTCGCTCGTTTGTTCTACGCGGAAAGCAGCACGTACCTTTGGTACGACGACGCGGGCATGCCGCACAGCGTTGTCCAAGCAGAAGGGGGCGAGCAAGGAGACCCGCTCATGCCAGCCCTGCACGCGCTGGGGCAGCACCCGGCGCTGCAGGCGGCCTCTGCCACCTTGCGTGCGGTGGCCGGCGTTGCTCGTGTTGTGTTGCAGGAGCATGCGGGCATAGAGGTGCACCTTGGGAAGACGCGGATCTGGAACGCGGCTGGAGAAGAACCGGCCGGCACCAGTGCGCTCCAAGGGCCGGGCGGGGCTGACGTCTGGGTTGGCGCCTGGACGCTCCCGCCCGAGCGGCGCGGCCTGGTTGTTTTGGGCACCCCCGTTGGCCATGCCAACTTCGTCCAGGACTATCTGCAACAAAAGCGCGCCGAGCATCAACGGCTGCTCGACCGCATCCCTTGCGTGCCCGATTTGCAGGCGGCGTGGCTGCTGCTCCTCTTCTGGCCGAGCAGGGTGTGCTGCAGCTGCGGCGAGCGCAGTTGCCCCTGGTGCACGGCGGCCTCGGCTTGCGTGCGGCGCATAGCGAGCGCTTTGCGGCGCATTGGGCATCCTGGGCCGACAGCCTCCCGGTTCTGCGGGAGCGTCTGCCGGCGCTTGGGGCGCACCTTCTGGCTGCGCTGAGCGCAGGCGGAGGCGGGCTGCCGTGTGCGGCCCAAGCTGTTCGGGCGGCACTGCCGCTGCCGCCGGGCTTCACCAGGCCCACGTGGCAGGAACTCTGGGACGGGGTTGCGCCGGGCCAGGTGCCGGGCGAGCCCGGGGATTTCCTCCGAGGATGGCAAAGAGAGGCCACCACGCTGACCGACGTGGCGGGGCGCGACACGCTGTTTTCAGACCTTGACCTTGCGTCGCGCGCGCTGCTGTTGTCGCAGGCGGGGCCTCAGGCGGGGAGAGCCCTGCATGTTTTGCCCACGGCCGCAGAGCTCCGGCTGCCTAGCGAGCTGTTCCGCATAATCCTCCTCCGCCGCTTGCGCATGCCCCTTCCCGCATCTGCGCGCGCCTGCCGCTGCGGGCGCCCCGCCGATGCTTTGGGTGACCATGTCGCTGCCTGCCCGACGTCCGGCGTGCTACGGACCACACCTGTACCGCTTAAGCGAGCAATCGCGCGTGTCTGCCGTGAGGCGGGGGGGAAGGGATGGCCAGCCCAGAGGCAGCAGTGCCAGACAAGCTGGGGCTGTGCTTGAGCAAGCGGCGAGGCGAAAACGGGAGACGACTTACCCGGAGCTGCTTACGGCACGGCGGTGCCGGCTCGTCGTCTTCGGCATCGAGGTCGGCGGCCGGTGGAACGGCGAGGCGCGGGATTTGCTCCGCGCCCTCGCCCGTGCCAAAGCGAGGGAGCGGCCTCAGTGCCTGCGTCAGCGTTGCAGGCCTTTCACCAGCGCTGGTCCGGCGTTGTCGCCGCCACCCTCGCTGGCCTGCCTAGCGCGGGCCAGGATGCCTTGGATGGAGCTGCGCCGCCCTTGCCCGAGGTGCTAGCGGCCGCGCGCCATGGCGCGGCCGAGGCGGTTAGCCGGCTGCCGCTGCGGCCCGGCTGAGAAGCCTCGCCGCGGAACGGCCTGGTTCCGAGGGCTGATGGGCTTCTGGGGTTGTAGAGCGCGTTTCACCTAGGCCTAGTCCACGGCGTTTTACACTCGCATGCGGGGAAAAAAAGAAGAAGAAAAACAACGCATTGAATGCCATCCGGGACGCCCTTACCTCCCAACGAGTCGAAGCAGAAAAAAAAATACGAGCTTAGAAGCTTTAGCTGTTCGTTCCACGCATTTTGCTGCACCGCCCCGTTGGCACCCCTCGCCTTCTCAAAGGGCTTTTGTGGCTCAGTTCTCTAATGGTTTCACTCCTGGAAGCCCGCAATTGCCGCCACCCTTGCCTGGTGGCGGCCTTGGGCTCCGCAGTGCCTGGGCCTCGGCTGCCTCTGTGTCTCAAAGGCACCGAGACTACCGACTTCCTGCGGCAGCTTGCCGAGCCAAAGCCAGAGATGCCCCTGCAGCCTTGCGTTGTGCCTGGTCCACCGCTGGTCTGGCTTCTTGACCGCTGTTGCCATGCAGGCCTTTGCTGCCAGCTTGTCCGCCTTGCCTCCCGCTGGCTTGTCTTGCCTGGACGGCCCTGCGCCCGCTCTCAGCCGGCCCTGTTCTTGAGGTGCTCGCCAGCCGGCTCTCGGCACACCCTTAGCCTAGCCTTCCGCGTGGGGCGGCTTTGCCGTGTGAACCCACCTCTTTGCCGGCTTTGGCGTGATTACGATTACCCCTAGTGCCCAGGGGCCCCCTTTCAAGCAGGGTTTTGGAGGGATTCGACCTGAGCAGGCGGAAAAAAGGCGTGCCCGTGCCCTGCGCAGTGCCGTGTTTCCAGCTTGCGTGAGTCATTGCAACGGTGACGGACGAGCTGCCACGGGCGGAAACATGCAAGCTCAGTCAGGATGCAAAACACGCACGTTTGCCCAGCGAGAAAACACCAAGCATTTTAGTGAGCAACTGCACGTATGAATGCAGGCAGGGCCTTCCTGATGGATTTTGGCATGAGTGTGCCCAAGCCTTTTATCCACGCAACAAAAAGCAATACCTTATTTTTGCCATATCAATTTTGATTTGTTCCAACCAAATTGCAAGTCCTAACTCCTTCGTCTAGCAAAATGGCCCAGGTAGGATGACAAAATGCGGAGCTTTTGGTTTTTCAATGGAAACCCCCAAGGTTGTAAGAATTCGTGCAAGCAAAAAGTGTTGACTCTCTGAATGGCTTCGCTGCTGCATAATGCCGTGGCATGCAGTGGCGTAGCCTGCTCAGCCAGTCGGTCAACTCCTTGGTCAAAGGCAAACGGAGCACCCACAAGAAGCAGTGTTGCAACCACCTTGTTGCATATCCGCTGTTTTTTGCATCACCTTGTTTTAAATATAGTCGGTGTTGTCCAAATCGGCCAAAAAGGGAGTTCCCCATAGCTTGTTTGTTCTTCCCGCATTGACAGTGTGTGGGCATGCTCGGCGAGACATTAAATTTTGAATGACACCGGCAGGTTCGGCTACGTTGAACCAATCTTGCAGCGCGAGCGCGCAACGGAAAATAGAAGCTCTTTCTGAAGGCCCTCCACGGTGCCTTTTTTCCGAAACAAACACAGAGTCGGCGAAGCACGCCAATGCGCTCTATAGGGAGGAGCTGCTAGCGTTGCTGGACACTACGTTGCGTTGAACAAGGTCGCCCGCAAGGCCCCGAAGGCCAAGGCATGCCAAGGCTCAGTAAGTCAAAGCTTGGCACCGGAAAGGCGGCAAGGGCGGAAAGGCGGCCAGCCGCCGGGCTTTCAGCTTGTTTTTTGGCGTCTCAGATAAGCCCGCTTCTCGCGAGAAACTCGCTAGCATGGGACGCATGGGTTTCGAAAGCGCTTTGATGGCTCGACCATGGCATGTCGTTTTTGAGTTGACCAACGAGCAAAAGCAAGCTGGCTCAAAGTTTGTCGAAGGGCGAACTTCTGAAAAGAAGTTATATTCTAATTGAGGGAGTGAAATCGAATCAGTTGCTTCACCTTGGGCATCAAATTCCAGGCAAGCAAACATCGATTCCGCGCCTCCATGCCGAGCCAGAATCCGGCGCTGGTGGTGGCCCCGGCCTCTGGGGCAGCGGGCCAAGGCGCCCGCCCACCTGCACATGCAGGCGCACACATGCACGAGGAAACTCGCACGAAAACACTGGCGCGAGCAAACCACATTTGCGCAAGCGCGCTTGCACAAGCACACTTGCGCGAGCAAACTCGCATGGACACACTTGCAGGAACACACGCGAGCAAACTCGCACGAGCGCACTTGCAGGAGCAAACGCGCACGAGCAAACGCGCCAGCACGCTTGCATGAGTGCGCTGGCGTGGTTGATGTGAAAAAAACTGCGAACCTCTGTTTTTGCATTTTCCACGCGAAACCCTGCAAGGATCGGCGTGGTAACAATTGGTGGCAGCATTGAGAGCGACGCGCGCGAAAAACTTCCGCCGAGCCGCATGCAGAGATAGAGTTGCGCAAGGAACTTGTGCGGAGAAACTTGCACAGGGCACTTCAGAGCACTTGCGCACAGAGCACGTTCACAAAGAGATACGCATTTAATTTGAGAGGAGCACATTGATAACTTTTGCGGACAATTTTGAGCAGATAAGCTCGGACAGAGAAGTTGCTCAGAGAATTGGGGATGCCTACTTGCTCAGAGACAGTTGCCCAGCCACCCCCAAAGCCGGAGGCACTGCCTTCCAACAAATCCATCAATGCAGTGCTGCCCAGCGAGCAGGAGGCGAGGAGGGCGACTTTTGACGGCCGGGCACCCGCCAATATTGAGCGAATATGTTTCATGCATGCACGAAGCATGCAAATTCGCTACTGTTTTTGCTTACATGCATGCCACATTCGTGCTGTCTTGTTCTGTGCCTGTTGTGCCGTTCTGTTTGGATGTTTTGTGCCGTTCATCGGCTAGGACATGTTGCCTTTCTTTTTGGGACGTTGTATGCATGCATTGGTTATGCACACTTGGGCAAACTTTATGCTTGCCCAACTTTTTGCAAAGTCATGGGGAGTACATGCTGTATTGTTGTGTGTGTCTTTTGTGTTTGCTTACATTTTGCATGTGTATCAGGCCAATGGGACCGCCTAAGCTGGTGCCTGGATCTAACACGGCATTGACATTGTTGAAGGCGGGCGCTACATTCGCTACGCCCAAAAATGCATAACCAATGCATGAAAAACAACATAAATGCAAAATGCTAGCAGAAACAAACACACAAGTGTATGCTGCACGCCAAACTGCACACAGTCATGGGCATGCATGAAGTATGCCCACAAATGCACAACAATGCATGCAGCATACGCGGGCATACCTCGTTTCAAAAAGAAAGGCAACATGTCCTACCCAATGCACGTGCAAAACATCCAAAAGCATGCCAAAAATGCAAACAAAAGGCACAGAACAAGACCGCACGCATTTTGCATGCATAATATTTGGCCACAATGCTCGAAACTCAATGCACTATACGGTCAACATTTAAGCAAACACAGTAGCGAGTTTTGCATGCCTCGTGCATGCATGAAGTACACCCAAAAATGAAGAACCAATGCATGCAAAATACACATGCTCATGCATACAACGTCCCAAAAAGAAAGGCAGCATGTCCTAGCCGATGAACGCATAAAAGTTCCAAACAGAACGGCATGCCAAAATGCACACAAAAGGCACAGAACAAGTCAGCACACATTTGGCATGCGTAATCTTTGGCCAAATGATCCCCACTTTCATGAAATATACATGAAATATCCTGGCCGCATGCTGGCGCTTTCCGTTGTTGCCGTGCTGGTTTGCAGGTACTTCTGCCAGCCGGCCGCACTCAGCAGGCGTATTCGCCGCGCGGGCGCTCAGGCTGCGCACACCTGATTTGGAACGTCTTCTTATCTATTTGAGATGCCCAGTGAACTCCTAATTAGCCCTGAGTCCTCCATGAAAAGTCATGTAAATCTTTGTGCCTGGGTTGAACCTCCCGGCTGTCTACGTTTGGAAGGTCACTGACACAGGGAACCAAAGGTCAACCCTTGTCAAGCTCTTGGTTGAGACTACTTTGCATTTCGGCTTGCATGGCTGGCTGGTCGTGTGCAACCCTGGCAGGCCCCACAGCTGCTTGAGACAGCCTTTGCCCAGCGATTGGCCCTTTCGGTGCACGTGGGCGCCGCTATGGCGGCTTGTGTTGATGCCAGTCTTTGGCAGCAGGCGCTGTCTTTGAAGTGCCTCAGCTGAGGGGCCCTTCACATTCCAAGATTGCCTTTTGCGGCACGGGTTCAGTTGGCCAAGAACCAGGAGCACACTGAGGGGGGCATGTTATGAAGGAGTTGTTCTTGCAAAATTGTTCTCACACGTGCCATGGGCCGGGCCTAGCCAAGGCCTACCAACCCTCCTTCCATAGACCTAGCCAAGGCCTGCCAACCCTCCTTCCATACCTCCAACCCCCCTTCCATGGGTTCAGCCAAGGACTACCGACCCCCCTTCCGCAGGTACGGAAGACCTCAGCCC